>LZPO01018510.1:0-13539 GCA_001675575.1 Neotoma lepida | reverse complement strand
TTTTTTTTTTTTTGTCTCGTTTTCACGTAAGCTTGTCCTGTTCCCTGCAATGACTTCTCACTATAGTAAGGATAGAAGGGACTTTCGTCACAGTGTGGTGCCAGCCCTCTGCTGTCTGCTCATCACTCTCCTTTTCATCTCGATTTAGTACTACTGGCTTCTTTACAACACACTTGCTGTATCATCACATTGTTCTTTACATGGCNTATTCACTTCCTGTCCCATTGCTGTGATGGGAGACNCGGNGAAAAAAACGACTCAAGGGATAAAGGTTTAGTTGGTCCCACAGTTTGATGATAGTCTGCTATGGCAAGCAAGTCATGATGGCAGCTAGTTGTTGTTAGAATCTTAGATGGTCTTTTAATAAAAAACCCAGAACCAGATATCAGGGTGAAAGCTGAAGGATCAGAGAACAGAGCAAGCCACAGCCACCACCTATGACCTCACCAACTCCACAAATCCTCTGACTGAAATTCTGAGTCCTCACCCTAAAGGGTCTCAACTGAACTGCCTTAGTTTCTGTCTCCTCANACCTTATATACCATTCTCCACCCAGCCATGTCACTTCATGGGATTAAAGGCATGTGTGCTTCCCAGTACTGGGATTAAAGGTGTGTGCCCCCATTGCCTGGCTGTACTTCCAGTGTGGCCTTGAACTCACAGAGATGCAGACAGATCTCCAGAGTGATAGGATTAAGGGTGTGTGCCACCACTGCCTGACCTCTATGTCTAATCCAGTGGCTGGCTCTGTCCTCTGATCCTCAAGCAAGTTTATTAGAGTATACAATATATCACCACAGCTAGTGACACTGTGGCCACAGGCAGGAAGCAGAGAGAGAGATGAGGCTGGTGATCAACTTGCTTTCTCCTTTTTAACTCTAGGCCCACATGTCATGAGCTGGTGCTGCCTATTTTCAGGGTGGGTTCCTGCGGTGATTCAAATAAGAAATGTTCCCTATAGGCTTCTGATATTGGAGCATTTGGTCCTCTGTTGGCAGTACTGTTTGGAGAGGTTATGGAACCTTTAGGAAGTGCAGCCTTGCTGAAGGAAGCAAGTCACTGGGGGCTGGCTTTAAGCATTTATTGCATTGTTCTACTTCCTATTTGCTCTCTCTGCTTCCTGTGTGCCAACAAAATGTGTTCAGCCAGCTAGCTTCTCTGACTGCCTGCTGCCATGCCTTCCCTGTTATTATGGACTCTATCCTCTGGAACTGTCAGTCAAAATAAACCCTTTCTTAAGTTGTTTCTAGTCATGGTGATATTTTTTAAATTAATTAATTTAGTGTGTTTATACTTTACAGGACAACTCTTGTTGTCAGTTTTCTCCTTATAACATGTGAATCCAGGGAACTGAACTCAAATTGTGAGTTGTCATCAAGACCTTTTACAGACCAAGCTGAACTGCTAGCTTTTGACTCAGTTTCTTTACTCAGAAAATAAGTATAGTAACAGGATTATTAGCAGTGTTTTCCTAGGATTAGTTGAAGGCAGCATATGAGAAAGCTGTTAGGGCAATGCATAGCTCCAGTTGCTAGCATAATGAACACATTAAGACGCATGGAGGGGGATTGTATAGTGTTTGAACAGTACCCCTGTACCCTTATTCAAGGCGTACAGTGGACACCTGAAATCAGGCACACACCTAATCCTATGCATACTGCTTTCTCTACTGTATGAACATAGTTATGACATAGCTGAACTTATAAATTAGACATAGCACTAGATTATCAACAATAATAAAACTATATTCTGTAATCAATATTATGTGAATGTGCCTGCTTGCTCTCTCTCCCCTTTCTCTCTCTCTCCATCTCTCTCTCTCTCCCTCTCTCTTTCTCTCTCATGGGTGTGGGTGTATTTATTGCACTATCATCACTTCATCCTTGCCCTGATGTATGAATGTAAGATGGCGCCTCTCTTGTGCATACCTGAGATGCTGCATCACTACTCTTGGGGCCATTTTTAGGCAAAATATGGGTTACTTGGACACAAGTACTGTGATACTGTGATGGTAGACAGAGAGCTATGATGGCTAGTTAGCAACTAATGGATGAGTAATATATACAGCAGGGATACCCTGAGACAATGAATGCTGCATATCCTTCACATGCTGGGCTGTAATCACTGCAAGATTTTACTGTGCTATACAGAATGGCATGTAACTTATACATTTCTTGATTTTTTTGTTTTCTTTACAAATTCTCAGAGTACAGCTGACTGAGAATAACTGAAAACTCAGAAAAATGAACATGTGGTGGATGAGTCAGGATTACTCTGTATTATGAGTTGACTGGGGTCCCTGAACTTTATATGTTGAAGTCCCAAACCTTTGCTCCCTGGAATGTGGGTACTTTTAGAAATAGATTCATTGTGGGTGATATTTCTTGGTATGGATATCTGGGTTCACCTTTATCTAGTGTGTGTTTGGATCTCTGTTTGATATTACCCTAACTCATCAGGTTATGGGCCTGCTGAAAGATGCTTGGGGTTCAGTTTTGGGGTAAATTGATGTTGATTTGCAAATGGGGTATTAGAAGTAGTACTGGCTCAGCCAGAGCCAGATGCAGCGCATGCTCTCAGGAGCAAACCTTTACAGATTTGAGATTCTCACTGCTAGTTCTGAGAAGTATGTGGAGGGCTCACCACGCCCTTTGGTGACAAAAGTAGGGTAACAGCAGGAATGGGTGTTGCTGCTTGGGGGAAGCACTCAAGACTCCTGGTCCTCAGTGATGGGGATGGATTCTCAGCAGGAGTGGATGTTCTCTCCCTGGAGCAATGGCACACAGGACATTTAGGCCTCAGATGGTGTGTTGGAGCTGAGGTAATGCTTATGAAGCATGTGGTATAATAACTGGCCTGGAGGACAGAACGGATACTAGTTTTCATTATTTACAGAGTATGAGGAGTGATGTGGCTGAGAATATCTGTCTTACTTGGATAATAAAAGGATGATACCTGGGCAGTATTCCGTGGCTACTTGACAACAGTTTGTGCCCCGTCTAATTTTAGTGCTTACATTTTAGGAAGGATTTTTTTTTCATTGTTTGAGAGTGATGATGTGAGACAGCAGTTTCCTCCTTTTACTTCTGGATATCACACTGATGCTAGAAGATGAAGGCGAGAAGAACATGCTGATAATCCTTTGTCAGAGAAAGGCTGTGACAGATATGATGGGCTGAGTCTAAGTGCCCAGAGGCTGCAAGGAGTGGCTACGATCATTACAGAAGTCATGCAGGGTGGAGTGAGACACTTGGTTTCTCGGGAAGAAGGGAGTGGGAAGCTCTGGAGAAGAAAAGGCAAAATAGAGCAGGAAAAATGGATCTATACATCACCAGTTGCAGCTATGAGTCAAAATCATTCTTAAGATGGATAATAAATAAATAATGTGGAGATGGATAAATACTTTCTAGCCATGACAGCATTAATCTCCCCCTGGAAACCAACATAAAACAACAGAACAAGATTAGATGATTTCTGATAACCAATCGGGCTAATATTAGGGAGCCTTTATCATCACTATTATTTAACATTTACTGAACAAGAGAGATATTACTCTTGATAAATGTTAAAGGAAGGTGATTTTATGAGATGCGAACTATTTTGAAATTAGACTATTATAAAAAAAAACATGAGTAAGGATATAGTTTATTAGTAGAATACTTGCCCGGCATCCTTAGGGTTCTAGATTTTGTTCCCAGTACAGAAATATCATATATACGTATATATGATATATACATATATATGATATATGTATATTTATATGGCACATATATATGATACATTTTTACTACCTTCATACATGAAGGATAGGAAAATAATAACCCTTTTATAGGTGACTCAGATAATGTGACCACATACTTAGAAAAATTATTAGTAATAAAATGTTACCAAAACTACAGTTAGTGACTAGACTATAATGTATAATTATCAGAAGCTTTCATATATACTAACAGCAAGCAAAAGACACAGTCATCCTGGGGGTAGGAAAGTAACAAGAGGACAGATGGACTACCAGCAATAAAGCTGGTAAAACTGGGTGCTGTTTGGGGAAAGAAATTGCATCTCACATTTATACTCAATACCAAGGAAACTCCTAAACCCATTAAAGATTTAAGTATAAAAATAAAATTATTTAATTTCTGAAAGAAATCAGAAGAACTGCATTTATAACTTCAGAGTAGAGAAAGTCTACTAAACCCCTCAAAAAGAAAGTATTGAATATCAAGAATCAGCATGAACTAGAGAGATCCACAGTGGGTCAGAGCACCAAGTGCTCTTCCCGAGGACTCTACTTCAGTCCCCAGCACCCACACAAGGCAGTTCACAACTGCCCGTAGCTCCAGTTCTAGGAAGATCTGACTCCTCTCGCCTCGCTGGGCACCTGCACTCACATGAATATATCTCCACACATTTCCACATAGTTAAAAATAATAAAAAAATTTTAAAAACAAGTCATCAATCATAAAGTCAAAGTGGAAATAATTAAGTAGAAAAGAGTTGTTATCTAATTTTGGATACAGACTATGAAAGGGCTGGGAGATAGCTCAGTGGGCTAGACTGATGGCTCCTCAAGCACAAGGACTTGAGAAAGGACCCACAGCACCCATGTAAGGAAAAAAGAATGAGGCACAACTGGGTGTGGGGGTAAGAGAGAGATGGATGCTGGGAATTCACTGGTGAGACTAACCAAAGTGGTGAGCTTCAGGCTTCAGGATCAGTGAGAACCTTGTCTCAAGACAGGAAGGCAGAGAACAATAGAAGACACCTGATGTCCTCCCCTGACTACCACTTTCTCATGCCCTATTGTGTGTACACTCTCCTACGCCCACTCACACACTGATGTATGTACACAAAAGATTATTACATGTCTGTCCAATGCTTATGTCCTTCTCAGTGTTATATCAGAAATTAAAACTCACAAATTCTGTTTTCTGCTCCTTTAAATTGTTGTTAGCCTGAGCCTGCTCATGTCTGAAGACCTCTAGACATTGATAAAAGAACCACTACCTAGTACAAAGTAGTGAGGAAAAAAAGCTATGAACCAATATTTCACAGCAGAGAATGTCTCTGAATCAATGTAAAAAAATAGCACAAAACTCCATTCATGAGGGAAATAACATTATAACTCTGAGGGAAATAACATTATAACTCTATTCTTACATCATTTTTTCATCTATTAGGGTAAAACCTACAAGCTAACCAGAAGCTGCTGATGACATCATGGAGGACAGGCTCACTCACATCCTCTGTGAAAGTCTAACCCAATACAACCTCAATTTCAAAGCACTTTGGGATATCTATGATTAATATAAAATCAAACCCTGCCCCAGAGCCAAGAGTTTTCTATTGAGGTATTTTTGACTCTGATAGTTTCATAGGTGATAAATGTCCGGTGCATGGAATTATTTCCTGAAGCACTCTTGTTTGTAAAAGCAAAGGTTAGAATCAATTCAAGTGTTCCTCAGTAGGAAGTTGGTTAAATATGGTATGTGTCCTACGTGTTGACAAACTTTAGTCCCCAGGCCAAACTCGGCCCAACACCTGCATTTGGATGGCCTGACAGCAAGAATGGGTTACACAATTTTTAAGGAAAGGTTCTTTATTTTTATGGGTGTTTTGTCCACATTCATGTCTGCACCAAGTATGTATTTGATGCCTAGAAGGCCAGAAGACATTGAATCTCCTGGACCTAGAAGTACAGATGGTTTCGAGCCACCATGGCAATGCTGGAGACTAAAACTGGTTCCTTGGAAGAGAAACCAGTCCTCTCTAATAACTGTTCCAGCCAGCCCTGTGGGTTTTACATTTTAAATGACTTTTCTGTTGTTTTTATGAGGCAGTCTCTCTACATAGCCCAGGCTTGTAATCTTTATTCAGATTTTGGAGTGCTAGAATTTCAGTGTACACCACCACACCTGACTTTCAATGTTTTGTTCTCTGTTTTTCCCCTCTCTTGCTCTCATTATTGCTATTGTTGTCGTTGCTGTTCTTTCTTGTTTGCTATAAAAAAGCACAGTATTCTGCGATATATGAAATTAATGTAAAGATATAATTTAATCACATTTAGTGTGGTGCATGAGCACATGAATGTGAGGCGAGCACACATGCAATCAGAGGACAATTAATATGAAGCAATTCTCTCCTTCTACCATGTAGGTCCTGAGGGTCAAACTCAGGTCATCAGGCTTGGCAGCAAACACTTCAACTGCTAAGCCATCTCCCTGGCCCTAAAAGTGTGTTTTAGTGTCAATAAAGTCTGTTGGAACAGAGCCATACACATTGGTTTATGCATTACTTGTGGCTTCTTGGCTCATTGCAGTTTTCAAGGATGCTCTTAGAACACTTCAGTGTTTTGAGTGTCATCCACCTAACATATAGAATTTCGTGACAGGAACAACAATACAAAACTATAGGTCTCTATATATGCAAGCCAGTTTATTATTTGGGGGTGATAATGACGTATTCAGGACCAAAGACTTATGGAAAAAATAAAGGAACATTCTACGTGTGCAAAACTAAAATCACATAGAAAATAGTTTAATGTCATTTGGTCACTTTCTAAGAGTCATAGAAATTCAGGTTAAATACTCTGTCACTCAAAGCATTGATTTCCAGGCATTCATTTCAGAAACACTATCCTGCTTACTAGAGAAGTAGGAATTTGAGATTTCCCACCGATGCGTGATATTTCTAGACACTAATAATATATACATGCTCCAATTCTTGTGATTCACAAGCATGCATGTTTTTCAAACTGCTGAGTTTTACAGCATGCATTTATATTTGTTGCAGCCAAACTTTTTCTCATTTTGTGTCATGAGAGAAGCCACCCTTTTTATTATTAATTTTTTTCATGTATTTTACATACTGAGCACAGTTTCCCCTCCCTCCACTCCTCCCGTTCCCTCCCCAACACTTCCCTTCTACCCGCCCCTATCCATTCCTCCTCTGGAGAGATGCCACTCTCATCACACTTTTCAGTATCCCTCTGCATCTGCTGTTTTATTTTTACCCTGTGGTTTTCATGGCAGCCACTCCTACTGTGTCCTGAGTTTTACAGGGTCTGCCCTTCATGTATAACTTAACACTCTGCTGGCTTACCAAACAGGTCAGGTGATCATTAAATAATTTTCATAAAAGCAACTCTACCATCTCGCAGGGGTAAGTATGCTAGCCAGTACTGCTTATTGGTCTCAACAAGTCAGTGTTACTTGGTATCAGGAAGATTTAACACAGCAGACTTTTTTATTTTGTCTTTTTGGCTGGGGTGGGAAGGTTGAAATTTGAACTGGCTTTGAAATGTATCGAATGAGTGATTTTATGTTCCCAGTTAATAATTCAAAAGGAAAATTTAAATTAAAGCTTTGTTGCATGTGGATGACCAGGGTTACTGTTAAGATGGTACCTTTAAATCAATTATTTTTTCATTAAAAAGAAGCTAAGGCGTTAAGAAATATAATTTTCCTTAAAAATAGTTTCCCAATTATATCATGTATATTATACTTTATACCTGAGTTGCTTATGCTAATAACTGTATATTGTTAATTGGCTACTGGGACAAAAATTTAGCTTAGGTAGATACCAAGAAACAGTAGGAATTCTTAAGTAAATGTTTAGGTTAAGATTTATAGACTTTTCAATTTCGAGGTTTATTAATATAGTTGAGGGTTCTTTATAACTTATTGTGGAATTTGGTCATTCTGAAGAGAAATGTAAGTGGCTATCTGCCCTGTAACTATGGGAATAATCATAAGTAAATATCACAGTTACATTTTGTTTAAAGTAAAGATGGGGAAGGAGTTTTATTACAGTAAATCTAGGCATCAGGTAAGCTATCCAAATCCATCCATTTTTAAATCTTGCCTTGAAGCTATTTTATAATAAAAGATTAAAGGAAGGAATGGAGGAGGAAAGGCATGTGGTGATTTTATTGTGTCCCCCAAAATATTGTATACCTTAATAAAACTTATCTGGGGTCAGAGAACAGAACAGCCACTAGATAGACATGGAGGCCAGAAAATGGTGGCACACATGCCTTTAATCCTAGCATTCTGGAGGCAGAGATCCATCCAGATCTCTGTGAGTTCAAGGCCACACTGGAAACAGAGCCAGGAATGGTGGGACACACCTTCAATCCCAGGACTTGAGATCTATGTCTTGCTTGGGAAAGACACACACCTTTAATCCCAGGAAGTAATGGCAGGAAGCAGAAAGGTATATAAGGTGTGAGAGCCAGAAACTAGAGGCTTTTAAGCTTTGAGGCTTTTGAGCAACAGTTCAGTTGAGATTCATTCAGATGAGGACTCAGCAGCCTTCAGTCTGAGGAAACAAGTCAGCTGAGGAGTTGGCAAGGTAAGGTTGGCTGTGGCTTGTTCTGCATCTCTGACCTTTCAGATTTTACCCCAATATCCGGTCTGGTGTTTTCAATTAATAAGACAGTTTAAGATTCATCTTACAAAGGCAGACAGAAGTGGATGACATTCAAAGAGCCATAGGGAAAGAAATTGTCAGGGCTCTTGACCAGGGCCTCAAACCTGACATGTAGATGATTATCTTCTGAGTTGGGAAACACAGAGATCCAAGACAAATGTCCCAGGTTGAGGATCAGAGACTCACTTTCTTAGGAAGTTTGCTCCCTGCCAGCCACTATTTAAAAGAGTTAACATTGCTACATGAGAGATGCCTAAGTATACCTGGCCATATAGATACAGGAAACAGAAGAGAAGAAGGAATAGGAAATAGAACAAAGCTCCTGTTTTAAATGTTAAAAAACATTTTTATTTTCTGATTAAACATAGTAATTGTATATATTAATGGGGTATCATATGCTACTTTGATATGTGCATTTACTGTATCCTATTTAAAACAGGGTCATTATGCTGATCTCAAATGATACTCATTTCTTTCTGAAGAAAATACTCTGAACCATTCCTTCAGAGACTAAAATGAAGAGGTGGGAATGAGGCTTAAGACAAAGATGATCAATGGGTATCAGGTTACAGTTCCATAGGAGAAATAAATTCTGGTGTTCTGTTTCCAAGCAGGGAGACTGTAGATAACAATGCTGTAACAATGCTGTATGTTTGATTTATGTAGTTTTGGTAACATTCAGCTGCATTCTTAGTTTTCCTTAAATCTACTAGTGAAGTGGCCTGTCTTTATAAGTTAGTATGTGTTTTTCCTAAGTGGTCTTCACACTTCTGTATGCCTCTGAACCCATAGGAGAGCAGGTTAGTTATAAAAACTATATCCATGGGGTCTTATGTTGCAGGCCCAGGTGAGGACCAAGGATCTCCATTTCAGTGAAGTTCCCAGATAATATTGATGATGCTGGTGAGAAGGTAATGAGTTGAGAACTGGGTAGGTTTACATTATTGCTCTTCTATAACAATCACAGGAATGAAATTACAACTTGACTGAGGTTGGAGCACCAGTCAGTGAATATATATAATTTTATGATTTAAATTCAATAAAGAAAGTTCTAGGTATCCAAAAATGTAAGTCCATTTTTTTTATTGAGTTGTGATACTTCATATTCTTCATATTATGGAATAGAAGTAAATTCTCCATCTCTGTAGGTGTCCCTTTGGGCTAAATGTAGGTTGGTTAAAGGCTGGAGTTGTTGTGGCAACTGGGGAAAGAGTGTACAGCAAGTCTTCAAAATACTACATCTTAAAACTAGGAACTGTATGGCTGTTTATAGGATTTTTCCAACTTCCATAGTTCTTGATTGTAGAGGTTACACAACTATATCCAGCTCCCAGAACTGTAGTTTGAAGTTTTNTCCAGTCCTGCCCAGCCCTGTGGACCCACAACTGCTTATAAAATAATCACTCAGAGGCTTAATATGATTTACAAAGTATATGGCATATGGCAGGCCTCTTGCTAGCTAGCTCTTATATCTTAAATTAACCCATTTCTATTAATCTATGTTTTGCCATGTGTTCCATGGCTTTACCAGTCTGCTGACATGTTGCTCCTCGAGCAGCAGACTGGTATCTCCTTAGGCTCCGCCTTTCTTTTTCCTGTCTCTCTCCCTGAATTTCCCACTTGTCTCTAAGGTACCTTGCTATAGGTCAAAGCTAGCTTATTTATTAACCAATGGGAACAACATATATTCACAGCATACAGAAAGACATCCCACAGCACAGAACACATCAAACTATGNCCCTAGAATGAGTGTTCATATTATCACTGGTAAATTATATATCAGTAGAGCTTTTAAAAATCTATAGAATGAAATCAAATGAAAATACCAAAACACAAGCAATCAGGAATTTGTTGAATTTAGTAGGAGGTTAGAAGACGATGAAGGGCTGAAGTGATTCTTAAGTGGCTAAGAGNAATCAAGTTCAGTTCCCAGCACCCACTTGGAAGCTCACCACCATTCAATTCCAGGGAGTCTGATACTCTTTTCTGGCCTCAATGGGCATTACATGCACATGATACACACACATGTATGTGAAAACACCTATACATGTAAAATAAAAACATATAAATTGTAAGACAGATTTTCTAAATGGTCTTGTTAAATAAAACATGGAGGCAGAGATGGGGTGAAAGTCTGACANAGATCAGAGGAATTAGGAACAGCTACCAGCCTCACCTTACACCGCCACCGCTGCTTCCAAAAAGGAGAGTGTATCTGACTTCCTATACTTCCACGTCTATATCCCTTTCTGTTCTGTTCTCCCATTGGCTCTTTCAGCCTAGCTACATCACTTCCTTCTATCGCCCATCTTTGTCACTTCCTGTCTGTCTGTATAGACCTCAGAATTNTATGGTTGATGCTGGGATTAAAGGCATGTGTCTCCATGCTTGACTGTTCCTAGTGTGACCTGGAACTCANAGGGATCCAGACAGANCCTGCTTGCTAAGTGATAGGATTAAGGGTGTGTGCTAATTTTGCAAGGCTAGTGGCTGACCTTGTTCCTCTGATCCTCAGATAAATTTTATTGGGGGACATAGACAAAATACCACCACAATAAATCTTTTTTAAAAAGAAAGAAAATGATGATGAAATTGATTTGAAAATTGATGAAAATGATTCCAGGAGAAACAAAGTGGTTGTTGTATTTCTTTCCCAGATTGAAATCAGAATAAAATATCACCTCCAAGAAGGTAATATAGAACATCCAGCCACCTCATTTTCACAGTCTGAGTGACTGAATACTGTAGTTTTTGCAAATNGGTCTGTGTTGTGATGAGAGCTAATGTAATAATTGGCTTAGTTTTTATGGTTTTCCAGAACTGATGAATGTAAGTACATAAAATATCCATAATTCACTTTAATGCCAATAAATTAGTAATAAAAGTATAAGACTTAATATATTCTACTCAGGAGACATAAAATCACATTATCTAAATTTTATAAAAGTATTCAGTCCCAATTTCTATCTCTTTGAACATTATTTACAGTTCATAAATGTGTAATCTATAGATTACACCTCAGTTATTTCAGACTAAAGGCTGAGGATAGAGAAGGAGCCTCAGATAAAGTAACTGCAGGTGACNTGACAACTTCTGTTTTGTGGCATGTAAGAATTTTGTTATTTGAACACATGCAACTTGTCATTACAAAGCCAAGGTGATGACTTTTGTATTAGTTATTTGAATATGTATTTGTCTCTGTTACTAATCTGTATGTTGCATGAAACAGATCCTTGGCCTACTTATTTCTCTCTCTCTCTCTCTCTCTCTCTCTCTCTCTCTCTCTCAGAAAAGAGAGAAATAACCCATCAATATGATATTTGAGATCCTAATGTTTGGGGAAACAACAGCTGTGTTTTAGTTTTTTCTACCCATCTCCAATGAATCTGGCTTCTAATCAAAGCACAGTAATGCTTTTAACATGACCGAAACTTCTGATGCATGGAGACTAACCAAAACAGACTTATGTTTCTGACATTGATTTTCACAATTCTACGGCAAGAAAAACAAGACCTACTGGATGATGTGTGTGAACTATTTCATGTTATAGTATAATTAAATATAAAGCTGAACACTGTGAGCAATTGACAGTTGGCCAGTATCAAGAGTATGAAGTATCATGAGAAGAAAAACTAAACTGTGTCAAACAATAACCCTCTAAANGCAAGTTTCATATGTCTTTAGAAGAGAAGTTGGTTCTTGCCAACATGCAAGAGAGTGTGTTGCTTAGAACATGTCCATGCATCCACTTATTCTTTTATTCAGAAATTATATTACAGTCAAACTTAGAAGACAAAAAAGGAATATAATTCATCTAAACCAATTATAGAAATTGAAAGAATATTTGAGATAAGTCTGGAAATTCACATATCACAGCCATGTTATAACTTGGATGAACTTTTAATTGTGTGTATGTGTATGTGTTGTAGACTAGTGCTTATATTGCATCATTTAAAGCTAAGTTAGTAATCTCAGACACGGTAACGCTTTATCACATTCACCATGAAGAGACAGCAATGATGAGGGTCCCATGGNTAAATGGAATGTCTACTAGGGAGAAAGCTTGAAAAGAAGACAAAATTGGTTTCTGGAGAATGGGGAATCATGGAAGAGAAGAGAGATGGTCCCTCTAGGAAATTGTCAAAAGGACATAGAGGGAAAATCTAATGTAGATAAGAAGTAGATGTTTAGATAGTTAATTAAAAGATAATATAGGCTTTCTGTGGGAGAGGAGAGACCTTGTTCTTTGCAAGTGCAATGTAACAGAAGATGAATAAGTGAGGGGCTGAGTGAGGAGCCCAGGACTGTGCTTTAAAATCTATAGTTTGTAGAATGAGCTATCTAAGCATATGTAGGATGGAGTCTGACATTGTAGCAAATATTGTACTTTGTCATATGGTACCNTTGTCATGCTTGGATTCTGTGATTTCTTGTGCTTCATTTGCCTGTTGGCCTTCTCATTCTAAATCTTAGTATTATTTTGTTTGTTTGTTATTTGAGGAGATGTGGTATATACATCCTTAACTAGTCATGGCCAATTCAGATTTAATATTAAATTGCTTCACATAAATTGAAAGAATTTTACTACTACAAAGTCCTGTTTACTCACTTACCCTCATTCTTCTTCTCTTATAATATTTATTTGATCCAGATACATTATAAATCTCAAACTACAATTTCATGTTTTTTTCCTTANTGTAGATATTTGTGTTTCAAAGAATTAGAAAACAGTGATAATTTCTTTTTATATACATGCTTAGCATCCCAACACTCAAAGAATATTTACTGTCTGAGAAACCTTCCTTGAACAGTTTTTAATGTGTTGGTGTGCTGGTGACAAATTCTTAATTTGTTTAGTTAAAACTCTATTTCACTTTTATTCTTGAAGAATGTATTTTACAGGTATAGAATTCTTGGTGGGCAGTTTTTCTGTTCCTTTCAGCATTTTAAATATATCATTTCATTCCACTGTTGGTTTTATTTTGTCTTATGAGAAATAAGTAGCCAGTGGTGGTATTGTTTCCTTGTGTATAATGTTTGAGGTGTTACTCTTTTGCTAGTTCATTTGATATTCCCACTTATTCTTTGCATTTCAGAAATTTGATTGTA
>LZPO01018509.1:11797-22595 GCA_001675575.1 Neotoma lepida | reverse complement strand
TGAAGGCAACTCAGCTTCTCTAGTGATCAAATTTTTGACATAGGAAGGTAGTTAGTTACTAAGGAACAGAGTATGTGAATCCTAACTTCCAAGTTCTGACTGTGTTGCCAGATTATCATTATAGATTGCACTTATTATTTTATGAAGGAAGTTTGTTATTTTCCATGATTAATATTTTCTGTAAGCTTCTTTGCCCTTTCCCTGAGAGATATTTTATTCTGGGATAGACTATGAATTAAAATATCACTTTGACATTATATAAAAATGTTATATAAATGGGTCTTGTCACAACCCAAGTTTCTATTCTGAACTCAGACTTGATCGTCATACAGAAATAGCAGGATGACTCATCACCGGTGGTTCTTGAGAAAGGCTGGGAGCTTGTTTCAAAGTTAATAAAATTCTTCACCCCATTCTCATTAGTCTTGGCTGACAGTCTCAATCACAATTCCACAGAGACCAAAATAGAATCATGGAAATTTCAAAGGCTGCATGACTAGAGGTAAAATCGACCAGTGCAGACAGCCAAGCCAATTAGCTTGCAGCAACTGGTGGGCACCAATGATGGAGAAGGCACTGAAACTCAGACAGTGATGAATGAAAATTCTCCCTCCCCTGACAGAGGAGAAAGAGTTGGCAGAAGACTAATCTGACCCACTGATGTCCAATTTTCATCACCTATGCTATTTTTGTATACCTGTACCTAATGATGTGTATTTTTATTTTCACTTTACGGAGGAAAATGTTGATAAGCTTAGATTCCCCAAGTTCATTAATCTCTTAGTTGTTGATTACTTTATAATTGCCACATACATTGAAGATAAATGTAAAAATAAAATCAGCTCTGGGAGTATTAGTTTATATGACTTGATGGTTTACAAATGTGGAGAATTTTTTATTTCTTAATATTTTAAATAAAAAACAAACTATCAAAAATACATCTAAATTTATTTTATAAACATGGTAGTGCATGCCTTTTGTATCATAATTTGTGAGGCTCACAAGTTTCCGTCCAGGAGGAACTTCCTAGTTCTCAGATATAAAAACAGTAATAGTAATCATTCAAACACAGTTATCCATGTATATATGTGTAAATTATACGTGTGTATTACACACATACTTTCCCANTTTTAATCTTTTCAGCCTTCCAGATTGCTTATATTCTTGACATATCCCTGCAGTTCAGCATTACTCACAGAACAATCGTCACAAGTATTTCAGAATAAAAGAGGCCTTAGAAATCTCCCAAGCTAATATTTTCTCCCTTCTCTCAGGCAGTAGACCAAACCTCAGAAGGTAAACCACATTCAGATGAAATAANTGGATAATTAATGGGAAAGACTGAAGAAGAGAAGAATAAAATTATGTCTGAATTAATGAATTCTTTGGTANTTTCNTGTTTTTAAAATTCCATTTAATTTTGTTTCTCAGAAGATATTGGAGTTACCTTATTCATTCCTATATAAATAAATGTTGATATATTATATTCATTAATTCAATATATATCATTCATTAGTTGTAATTCACATTGCAACAGTTTATAGAAATACATGTTTTTTACTTGTCCATCTTAAAATTTAGTGTTCAATATATTCCAAGATCTCAATTCAACACTCTGTTTAGAATAATGTTCTTTGAAAATTCAAGTAATGGTAAGACATGATAGCACACACCCTTAAACTTTTTACTCAGGAGGCAGAGGCAGGTGGATCTCTATGAATTTGAGGCCAGCCTGGTCTACATAGTGAGTTCCATGCCAGTTGAGAATAAATAGTAAGATNATGTCTTCAAATAAAGAAAGAATATCCAAATAATGAAAGATTATGATAAAACACATTCAGATAATGTCAAGTTTAAATTTTTAAATATTAAAAGGATAGAATTTTATGTTAGTATTATTAACAAACATAATTTATTCAGTGCATAATATATTCTGAAATAATAATAAACATTTATAAGTATTTTCTAATTTAGTCTCCCCAAACATGTGTTTAGCAGTAATTATTAATATTATTTTATAAATGCAGGAACTAGTGTTTGAAGAGCATNAATAATTTCCTTTAAACCATGTGTAGCAAAATTATAGAAACAAATAATCTTTTTATTAGAGACCAAGCAGCCTCTTATATTTCCATAGAGAGATTTGATTCTGTTTCCTGATCTTATTAGATTATCTTATGGACCTTATTGACTTAACTCTATGTTGCTAGCAGCTAGAATCTTACTATTAAAACTAATTTTTCTAATGACATTTAATCATGTTGGAGAAAATACAGTGTTATATCATTTAAACAGNCAGTTTTATAGAATTCAGTGAGAGGGCATAGAAAACTAAATTGTTTGTGAGAACATTTTAATAAATTGTCTTAGATACAACCCAGTGTGGTCAAGAGCTTAGACTAGCATATATCACACATTCATGCACACAAATATTATAGCAAGATTTTTCTCCTTCTTTTCTTTGGGGGGTGCTCCCAAGGGAAAGGGTAAATCCGAGAAGACTAGGAAGTGAATGTGATTAGAGTGTATTGTGTGAAACTCCCAAATAATCAGTAAAAATATTATGTTGGAAAAAATAGAAATAGATGAGTCAATCATGTATCTTTAATGTATGCCTTTTAAAAAGCCTACAGTCATATTTTTTTTCCATTTTGTCAATTCCAATTTCCAAGATATAACATGTTATTTGATAGAAGTTTTTATTGAGTTAAAAAGATCTTTCAGCAAAGTGTTCATTGAATAAAAAAAATTGCAAAAGTGGTGGAAAGAGCTCTTCAAATTTAGTGCATTTTAGCTTCTGGCTTGAAAAAATTCTACAGCTTATTTGCTTTAAAATAATCACTAAATGGAGACATATTAAGTTTTAAGGAAATTCTCAACATTTTAAATTAAGAAACCATTTGACTGATGCTTTCACTTAAAACATGCAATTAGAAAAAATAGGATTTTTAATATCNGATATCAATGTGTAAATAGTGATGTGACTGTTGAACACTGTTCTTCCCNTGTCCATAAGACCACAGGTTGAAGAGCTGTAGGGGTGGATCAGTTGTTAAATCTGCTTGCTGCTCTTCCTGAGGATCCAGATTTAGTTCCCAGCATTCACTTCATCAGGCTTTCAATCCTCTGGAATCCCAGTTCCAGGGATCTGATTCCTTCTCCTGGCCTTTGCAACATCTTCTCAAAAATGATACACATAAACACATACACATACACACAGAAAGAGAGAGAGACAGAGACACAGAGAGAGACAGAGCAAGAGAGAAAGACAGAGAGACAGAGACAGAAAATGATAATAAGTTAGTTTACTTAAGATTGAAAAGGACCAGTAAAAGCAACACAATCTCAAATAACGTGCGTGGCAGAATTGTGTTTATGTATGTATGTGTGTTTGTGTGTGTGTGTAAAACTTTATGTATATTTAAATCATTTAAGTTTTTTATTGTTTTGTGTGTGTACATGCATGAATGTGTGTGCACATGTATATGTGTCTGTGTGAATGCTTATTTGCCAGANCACTAGTGGAAGTCAGAGGAAAACCATGGGATTTGCTTCTCTCCTCATGATGGGGTTGAGGGATTGTAGTTTGTCAGATCTGTCTAACAACTGCCAGCCTGCTGAGTCATCTCACTAGCTGTAAATTAAATTATTTTTCATTGGTGTATAAAAGCATAGTAATTTAAACATTAAGGGGATACAAAATGTGTATCCCATACTTANGCATATATGAGACAGTATATAAATATCATAAATGTACACATTGTGCAATGCTTAGATCAATTTAATTCATCCATTTAAACATTTTTGGGCAAAAATTCTAATTCCTTTCTTTTGGTATACAAACTTTCTTCTTTCTACTCACTCTGCTCTGTACTACTATCTATCACTCTAGAATACCCTACTCTTAATTATCACACTGCTGATATAACTTTGAATGGCCTATTTACACCACACACTCCACACTAACAAAACAAANGTAAAGTTTTTAACCATCTCAAATCTAATGCGATTTACTTCGTTGATATAACACACTATTAATAGGATGTCAATATTGTATACGTCAAANTGNCTATAAATTTCTCAAAGAAAATGACTGCCAAGTTGATGTAGACATGANTTTTGAAGAGCAGATTTAGCTTCATTGAGTAAGTCTGTAGGGTGTTTGTACACAGGGGCAAAGAGAACTGGGATAGACTGTGGAGCTCAGAAGTCTTCCTATTCGATATTCCTATACCTTCCTATATTCGATAGATTCATAACAACAGTCTCATTGAAGTATGATGATACAAGTTAACTTTCCACAAAACATTTTGTGGAACAGGAGAATGTGGCTCAGTAGCGGAGTGTTTTCCTAGTATGCATAAGGTCCTGTGTGCTTGATCAGTAGCACTGCAAAAAAGCCAATGGAATCTTTAACTGGAACAAACATTAGACATTGATTTCTAGTGTGTATCTTTCATAAAGGAATCCCAGGCACACCATAGACCTATGTGTTTAAATACAAGGAATCTTTTGAACGAAAAAATGGAACTACACATGGATTTCAGAAGTCAAATGTTTATTTCAAACCAGAAACAATAAGCAAAAACCTTATAAAGACTGATGAATAAGAAAGCACGAGATTAACATTTTGTATACTAAACTATACCTTCAGTGGGTGGAATTCTNATAGAATGTGAGAAGATATGGAAACATACACATCTGAANTAGAACCAGAACTCATATGAAGAATATAGTTTCCCTACAAAACAGTAAGAAGAATAAACCTTTCTATTCCTAAATGAAAAATGTAAACAAAGTATATAATAGACACTTGCCCAAAGATATCACAAAATGTTCATTATCTTCAGTTGAAGAGGAAATAAAATTTTAAAAGATCATGAGGTAATCTGACAAAAATATTTCTTGATGGGAACCTAAGAGATAGACAAACAGATGATAGAGAGATGACACATTGCCAGATGGATAAGTGCAAGTGATCTAAGTAGCCCAACACTGGAATTTAAATTATTTTGAAAAGCTGCTGTGAATGTTCTACATATGTGAAATATGCAAATACTGGGTCCCAGCTATTCCATATTTAGTCATTCACTCTATTAGTGTGCATATTAATATTAAAATTATTCAAAATATATGCACACGTTTTTATAATAACCTTATTTATAATAGCTTCTATCTTTAACAAAATTCTGCTTGTCTTTATCAGTGGATTAGTAAATCAACTATGAAACAACCATGCAGTATGTGATTGGATATTATCAGGAAGCAATGCAGCATGATATAAGAGGAATGAATCTCACTGAGGTAATATTAGAGAAAATGGTCAGCTGTAAGGAACTTATAAAATGTGGGTGCATTTATCTAAGATCACAAAAATTTCTCTTAGTAAACTGANGTAGGGGAATCTAGGTAATATTTTTTCAGGAGAAGACACAGAAAAGAAGTCTGAGATTCTTAAATATATGACCATGACTATAATATTATCATAATCATTTTCTAGTATGTTTACCTTTTATTTTATTTTTGAATGTTTTATACCTATTTTCAGGTTCATTATGATTCTGGGAATTCATATTTCCTATATTAAAATCATAAAACCAGCAATCTCCTTCTTTAGTGATATTTTCCATCTCATGGTATTTTCAGTTTGGCTTAAAAGTACCATATTATTGGGTTATTGTTGTTATTGTTGTTGTTGTTGGTGGTGATGGTGGTGGTGGTGGTGGTGTGTGTGTGTGTGTGTGTGTGTGTGTGTGTGAGTGTGTGTGTGTATGTGTGTAAATCTGTCCTTCCACAGTTTTTTCTTCTCATTGGGACTTACCATATTTACTTGCTCTTGGTCAGTATGAAGTTTCAGGTGGGAAATCAGCATCATTATTTGAAGGGTATGCTGCCAATTTTCAACAGAGGATTTTCTTGCTGACTGGACAGATGGTTTGAATTCTGTTTTCAAGATTTGCTAATGTGGGGTCCCAGAAAGCCTTTACGCAAGAGGTGGCTCACTTTAGCCACTAATGTGTGAGCTTTCTGGGTTATTTCTGTATGCTGCTGTCATTACTGAAGATGGGCTTTTCTGAAGGGTCATGGGCAGAACATCCTCCTGAACAGACTGCAGCTCAGTAAACAGTGCAGTTGATAGCCATGGTGGTTCTCTGACTTTCCATCAGCTTCATGGTGCTTCTATGCGGCCTAGTGTCTATTGTTCACAGGGAATACTGTGTAAATATTTGAGTTTCATTTTTCACATGGCTCTCACACACGGTGAGAACACTAAACTTAAATTTACGACGAACTAAGCTCCCTCAACTCTGATTGCCAACACTTTAGGTTAGTGAAGCTCTCTAGATCAGCTTGAGATTCCCGAAAATGCCACCAGGAGGAAAGGCAGGAGGACTGGAAGATATCCCAGATGTCCTACATTTATCTCCAGGTATCACACCCTAAACTGTTTCTTGGCCAATGTACTACATGAGTTGATATATTTTAAAGGTTTATGCTAATATTTAAGTTGTGATTATTAAGTTTTCATTTTTCTAGATGTTTTCTAAAATGAATTGAGGTTGATTTTAGTAATTAATTTTTATAANCTGGTTGGATATTTGAAATCAAATATGTAGTTATTATCTAGTTGATAATTCAATCAAATTTTTAAATCATATCTAATTGTTGTCTCTTTAATAAATCAAATAGCTGATTTTGAAGTTTTTGTAAGATATTCATTTTTGATCCCTTGTATTTGTACAACCTATTGTTTCTTACAGAGCAAACTTACTGGACAGTGTTTTGTTTTTAACATTTAGAAGTCATGGTATCCAAACCAATTTTGTTTAAGCTTTCAGTGTCCTAGATAGGTCACAAATAGTTACCATAACTCCCTGTTAGTTTTCACTGTTATTTCTAATTTTTTTCTTTTTAAGAGTATTATTAATTTTTAGTTAACATAAAAATAGTGGTATTCCTTCTAGCAATAATGGAGAGGGTACCTGAGCTGGCCTTCTCTTNTAATCAGATTGGTGACTACGCTAATTATCATCATTGAACCTTCGTCCAGTAACTGATGGAAGCAGACACAGAGATCCAGAGCCAAGCACTGGGCCTAGCTCTGGCAGTCCTGTTGAAGAGAGGGAGGAAGATCATAGGAGCCGGGGTGGGGGTGGGGGGGATCATGATGGGGAAACTCACAGAGACAGCTGTCCCAAGCTCATGGGAGTTCATGGAGTCTAGACCAACAGCTAGGGAACCTGCATGGGAATAAAGTATGCTCTCTGCATGTGGGTGACAGTTGTATCTTGGTCTATTTGTGGGGCCTCTAGCAGTGGGACCAGGATCTGTCCCCGGCGCATGAGCTGGCTTTTTGAAATCTATTCCCTATAGTGGAATGCCTCACTCAGCCTTGATGCATGGGGGAGGAGCTTAGTCCTGCCTCAACTTGATATGCCATGTATTTCTGACTCCCATGGGAGGCCTGCCCTTTTCTGAAGAGTATAGATGGGGGTGGGGTGGAAAGGAGGTGGGTGAGGGAACAGGAGGAAAGGAAGGAGGAGAAACTTTGGTTGGTATGTAAAATAAATTTAAAAAAANTAATAATAATAATAAAAAACAATGATCTTCATTATGACATTTACTATATAGCATCTTTGTACCCTTCTCACACTTTCTCTCTTTCTCCTCCTCTATCCTTCCTCTACTCTCTCATTAGTTCTCTTTCTCCCTTCAAACTGTCCTGGTTGTGATGTCATGTCATACACACATGCATATTTCATCATATATTGTAAATCTAGACTAAGCATTTGAAGAAAGCAGGCAATGTCTGACTTTATTTTTTATTGCAAATTCTCTGAAAGGTATAAAAACACTTGTCTAAGTACATGAAGAAGATATTAACTATTTTTAAACTGTAGAATAGATAAGCTTCTAAAATAAAATTTGGGGTTGTGTGCCTCATTCCAGCCAAAAGAACTATGATCAGCATATCTGAACAAATGCTGGACAGGAAGTGAAAAGAAAGAACCCCTGTTCACTGTTGATGAGGGCTTCAAATTAATACAGCCACTGTGGAAAACAGTTTGGAGAGCTCTCAAAAAGTTATAAATGGCACCACCATATGACCCATATATTTTACTTCTGGTCATATACTCAGAGAATTCCAAACATTAGTATAGAGATTTTGCACCCTCATCAAGTTTAATGATTATTCACAATAGCAAAAACTGGAGTCTACCTGGTTTTCTATTTATCAATCCAATAAATGTATATGTATTTATCAATACTACCCAGCACTAAAGATGCACTTAAAATGACATGAAAACAGATTACTTCTATTATCTTAAGTGAAGTCACACAATCTCAGGAAAAAAANCAAATGTTCTTCCTCATGTGTGCAACGTAGCTGATGCTATATGTATATATGTAAACAAATGTACATATGGGTCAATATAAATTGCAGTAAAATAAACACGAAAGTCTAAATATAAGGGAATCCAGAAGGAAGGACTGTAATGGGCACGAGTTATGAAAGAGAATGTAAAGTCAATTATTTTTCTAGTTCTAGTTCTGTCATGGATTATTTTGGTTTCTGTGTTGGGTAGTGCTTAAGATATATTTGGTACTGGAAGTATAAAATTTAATGTGATGCCCCATAGATTCCTTTCTGAATGCCTAGTCTAAATTTATAGACATTCATAATATAGTATAGACTTCAGGTCTGGCTAATAACGGTGTCTGATGTTTTATTTATTTGCAAGCATTTTTTACAATAAATTTATATATTAAAAAATCTTCATGGTTTTAATACTTCTGATAAACAAAACCACTCATGCATAGAGAGCTGTTTATAACTTTGTACCTCTTGATCTTCATGTGACAAGATCTTTGTTCCAACTCCTAATGTACATCTTAACATAGGTAACAAATGACTATCTACNATTAAACATATATATATGAAAAGGTAAAGAGATGAGTTATAGAAGATAAACAATCTTATCATAACAGTTACTACATAATTGTGAAATTTGCCATTTTATTTTCATGACATCAGCTATTAATAGTAAAATGAATCAAGAAATTAAAACAATTGCTATTGATTTTTTACATCCACTATGATATTGGAGCTAAGGGGTGTACTCAACAGAAGATGTAATACAGCAAATTTCCCTAGTACATGCAACGACAATGCTATATACTAGTGGATCCTAACNAACAATGTTCTGTGTGTCAATCACATTTTCCTTTTGATATAAAAAGAAACCAGTAAAAGTGGACATCATTACATCAAAGAAGATAAAACAATGATGTCTTCAGTGATCTGCTTAGTTTAAATAAAGTAAAATTTTTACTTGAATCCTTAATCATGGAGGCTGGTTTTGAAATGTAATAAAAAATATTTCTCACTAAAATATCTGGATGTGGGTTTGGGAGATAGCTGAGTGAGCAAAGTATTTGTCANTCAATTGTGAGATCCTGAGTTCAAATTCCCAGAACCCACATAAAGCCAGGCATGATGGGACATATCTACAGCACCAGACCTCCTATGGTTGGTCAAACTGCAGAGACAGAAAATCTTCAGGAGTTTGAGAGTGAGATAACCTGCTGCCTTCATAGGTGAACAGCAAGAGAACCAGACTAATCAAGGTGAGGGGTTGGCAAAAGATCAAAACCAGAGATTGTCATCTGACCTCCATAAGCATACTGTGGCACAAGAATATTCTTGTGCACATACATCAGTAATACACAGACAACACCCCGGCACATACACACACACACACACGCACACACACACACACACACACACACACACACACACACACACATGAATATATAGAGAGATGCATGTATGAAACTGATATCCAATAAAGTATGCATTTCTCCGTAGTATTTGTTATATTTATTTTACCTAATTGCAACATACAGTGGATTATTTTTCACCTTTAAAAATTTATTCCTGCATTCATGACTTTGAGAATATAAATCACCACTAATCTTTTCTCTTAGAAATGATGAATGCTAATGTGAGAAATAACGATATTGTGTGGGGTAAATTCCAATTAGGTGAAATATCTTATGACAGCACTTACTATTATTATTAATTATTGCTAATCATTACTATTANTATAAATGAAAAAGAAGAAAAANGGAAGAAAAAGAAGAAAGTTGGGAGGGAGGGCAAGATGAGAGGAGGGGAGGGTGGTGGAGGGAAGAGAGGAGAAAGTGAAGAAATTATGAAACAAACTAGAAAGCAGGAAATGCTAATCAGATAATTTTACAGATGAATGCTACAATTTCTATGACTTGATTTTTGAAAAAATTCTCTTCTCCTCTCTCTTATCATTTTTGAATGGGTTTTCCAGATTAATTTTAGCTTTGTGACTACTCACTACTGAAAACTTTGTTTTTGACTTCTTAATTTTGTTTGCATCTTTGCTATTTTCTTGTTCATATGCACTTCCTTTTTACTTTACTGTGTTTTCCTTTTATTTGGTTAAAAATAGAGCTTTGGTTTTACTTGCTATTCTTCTCTGCTAAATTCATAGGATTCTGTAAATTTCTCTGTAAACATGGATTCCTAATCATCATCTATATATCATGTATTTACANGTAGGATATCTTCTTAATACTTGTATTTGAATTTTTGTTATGACTTTGTTACTGATTTTAGTAAAAGCAAGTCCATTTCTTAGTTTCCAAATGTCTACAAGTATAGGTGACCAGATTTTTTTATATGAAAAATCATATTGTTGTAAGATATGTTCCTTACTACTTAAATGCTTAGAAGTTATCCTAGACTTTTTCATGATTAGTT
>LZPO01018509.1:0-10952 GCA_001675575.1 Neotoma lepida | reverse complement strand
GAAAAATAAAGAGAAGAAAAGTTGTGATCCATTCTCATTTAATATATAAAGTGTGTTAAGTATGCTGTAACAAGCATATAGAAAATATATACATTTTTGAAATTTAATCTCAAAACTTGTAAAATATTTTCATATATATCCCTCCCCACATTATATCTCACTTTCATCTTCAAATACACTCACACACAAACTCACTTTCATCTT
Organism: Neotoma lepida; assembly: GCA_001675575.1. Lineage (NCBI taxonomy): Eukaryota > Metazoa > Chordata > Mammalia > Rodentia > Cricetidae > Neotoma > Neotoma lepida. The sequence continues at coordinate 10,748 of LZPO01018509.1, read as the reverse complement.
CAAATACACTCACACACAAACTTATGTATGTACATATATATCATATATATATTCATATTTACAAGTGTTTTCCTCAAATGTCTAAATACTGAGTCAAGACATTTTCCCGTCTACTCCCTAATTTTTCAGCTGAACTCTTAATTCATTGTATAGAAGAAAATGAAAATATATTTTAAGAAGTGCTCATAATATTGAATGAATGATTTTGATCCAGAAAGGCATCAAAGAAATCTAATTAACAATGTAGAAAAAGTCTCCCCTGGTATCTACATTTAATTTTGCTCTTGTTCCTCCCTATAGACAATACTTGTTCCATTTTCTGCTAAAGGATACATTAGCTAGCTCTGAATTACGGGTGCATTTTCNTGTCTAAATACAGGGAAACAATATTGTTTTNAAAATAGGCTGTACTGCCTTGCATTTCTCTGTGGGAAATTAAGGGAAGTAGAGAAAATGGATTTAGCTCCTGTACCACTGCCTACACCAGAGTAGAATGACAATTATGTTGCAGGTGGCCAACTACTCAAGGCACCTGCGGAGTACAGATAAGGTGGTTCATGGCCATCCATATCCCAGGTGCTTTAGCTTAATCTGTGGAGTAGGTATAATGCATATTAATCCAAATTGCCCGAAACACTAGTCTTTTGAAAAACGTACACCTGAGTCTGGCTTTCAGGATATGTTTTAGTGTGCATTTTTTTCTGGTTCTAATCATTATCACTGGGTATTTTTAAACCTATATAGAAACCCACATTGCTACCCTTAAATGTTTATCCAGAATTTCTACGCTTGAAAGATTTTCCTGCCAACAAAAGTAGTAAGGACACTCAGTGTGTTGTTTCAGAGATGTGCAAACTATCTCATCTCTGCTAAAATATGAAATCTCACACTCTGCCTAATTTTTGTGAGCTGATAGATCAAGGGAATTGAAAATTTTCTGAAGTATGAGGCATTCCATCTTCCTTTAAAGAGATGTTAGTACCAAACCTAAAAAGATCCCTTGCCCACTCCTACAAATATATTTCTGATCAATACAGCATATTCTACATTTATTTTAAAACATTGTGACATTATACAAAATTATTGTTCATTTACTCCATTTATTGTGCATCATACATATTAAGCTGTCATAGTTTGTGATTATTTTTATTTATTCTTAAAAATTTCATAAATATATGCATTACATTTTAATCAAATCCTCTCCTTTTCCCTCCATCTCTCCCTCCCCACAATATATCTCTCTTCCAGATTCAAATACACATGCATGCACACATGCACAAGTATATGATCTACTGACTCCAATTAAAACTGCCCTATATGAACATGGATATGAGGAGGTCATGTACCAGGGAAGGTTTGGGAAATATGGAAGTGACCATCCCTCCAAAGAAAAGCAACTTCTCTTTCCCCAGAATCTTCATGATTTCCCCATGCTAGCAAGTGACACAAACCTCTTTCATGCTGCTTTGTATATTTATTTGACTGTGGATTACAAATTCTCTGCCTTAAAGCATTTGCAGATAAATTTAGAACCAGTGTGATAATCAAGTAAACCCAATACAGGAATGTTTAACTAGTCTGACTTGTGCAGGTCTTCAGCAGTTAACAGTGGCTGAGTTCATGTGTGCAACAGCCATGCCATGTCTATAGGACAGCTTTTTACCAGACTTTCCCTCATCATTCAGCTCTTATTTTTCCCTCCTCTTCTTCCTATGGGTTTACAGATGATAATACAAATGTTCCATCTACAGCTAAACACTCACAGTCACTTACTATCAGACTTTAAAAAGTGATGATTCTCTGCACTAACCACTATGTATGGCATTAAAGTTTCTCTGCCAAAGGTTGAGCATCACAACTACATGGGTATAAACACAGAAGACAGGTTGACACGACGACCATTAAACAATAACAAAGCATCAAAATGGGGTGTCCTTGGTCTATGACTTGCCTAGTCTTGGATATAGACTATGTTTACCGATGATGTGTTCCAAAATTAAAGGTGCATGAAGAAGCTTAATAACCCCCCACTAGTTTGTAAACTAATTAAAACAACAATAACAAAAAATAGGAGTTTTGACAGAAGTAATACACCTGGGAAACAATGCTGCTCCCAGAGGATGTGGGTTATTAAATGAGAGTCTCTGCCAAGCACAGGTTACCATGTTATGTGTCATTAGCTTGTGACTTGAAAGGTAAATAGCTATCTAATGAAATACCAAGCCAAGTGTCAGTTCTTTTTTTTTCCCCCAGAGCTGAGGACCGAACCCAGGGCCTTGCGCTTGCCAGGCAAGCGCTCTACCACTGAACTAAATCCCCCAGTTCTTACTTCTAATTCAGTAATATTCACAGGTTAGTAAAGAAGACTTTTTCATAATTTGGTGAAAGATTCCTATGAATTTGGGTAATTAGTACATGAAAATTTCATACTTTCCTTTATCACTTTTAACTTTGCAAATTGAATATTTCAAACTAAATCATATGGCAATGTAAAAATCAAATCATGGGTAAATTAAAACAATTTTCCTTGGAAGAGAACACAAAATAAATTAAGAACTTCAAATAGTTTATTTATGAGTAACTTCACACAGTCACACAGAGTGCTGTGAGTTTAAGGCCAGTCTGGTCTACATAGTGAATGCCAGACCATCAGAACAGACATTGCATCATCTTACACGTTCAAACATTGAAGGATGACATTTCTGTAAGTTATACCTTGTAGGGGCTAAAGGTATCATTTGGTAATTAAGAATACTTGTTAGCTTTTCAGAGGACCCAAATTTGCTTCCCAGCACTCATGTTGGTCAGTTCACGATCACCTATAAATTGAGCTCCAGAGTATCTGACATCTTACATGCATATATCACACATACACACATACAAACACACATACAATTAAATTAAAGTAAATATAAATTATACTGTAGTACTCAAAGGAAATAGTTATGATTTTATTAATAACTTGATTGTATATCTGCAATAAGGAATAAATAAATTAGCTAAGTACTTGCTTTGGTGTAGAATTTTTATACCTATACTACTTAAGCATTATAAACATCTAAAAGAATGCAATGAATTTTTTTGCAAGTTGAATACTTGCAAGGTAATTTGTGATTTTTTATTTATTTGTATTTTGAATTAAAACATAATTACATTACATTACTTCCCTATTCCCTTTCATCCCTGCAGTTCCCCTCATGTCCCCTACCTCTTGAGCCCCTACAATTCTTGTGGGAACACTCAAAGGTTTTAACATTTGTAATGTTAAGAATTAATTAGTATAAGTCTAATTAGTAGCAGTCCAATCCTTGTTTTTTGATATGTCCCAAGGTTTCTATTAGCAATGTCAACCTTCCTCTGTTTACTCAATCATCCTACAATGTTGTTACTAAGTTCTGGATTTTACCCCATCTCTTTTTTGTTAGATACTAATAAAATTTTGTTAAGTTCATTTTACCTCCTATCCCCCTCTTACTGACATACTGTCTGTCTACACAAATCCTTCACTGACATGCTTCATAAGACTACATATATCTAGTAGATATAAAATAATTTATATTGAGACGTTAATATCTATCTTCTTTGAAAGATTACAATGAATCCTTATCCAGGATATAAAGACTGAATTTGTTAATGAAAAAAAAAACCAGTGGGTACCATCAAAGGACTCATTAGACCATAAGTTTTAATAAATTTTTAATTTCTGATATATAATCCCTACATAAGGGTGTCATCGGGTGTCATCTTGATTAGATATGGAATCAACTAAAATTCAAGCAGTTGGGCAAGCTTGTAAAGGATTTTCTTGATTGAATCATTACAGGTGGGCAGATCCACTTCAAAGATGGTCCATACTCTCTAGTGGCAGCCCACATGATAACACACTTACAAGCAATATTATATTGATTGATAATTGCATTTATGTATTTAGGAATGATATATGTATGTATGTAACAACAACTAATGAAATAGAAGATCATGAATTTAAAAGAGAAAGATCTAGAAGAAACAAAGGGAAGGGGGAAATTATGCAATTATATTATAGTCTTGAAAATATTTCTAAGATGGCATGGAAGAGGGAAGTCTTTCCTTTTTGCCTTCTAGCTCTCATTCTCACTGACAAGTTCATCTACTCTACTGATGCTGATGAGGCTCCCCTATACTAGCATTAGAACCTCCTTCTTCTGGATTCTGATGTTGAATAAAGACCAGCAGCTCTCTGGGAATCCTGCAGGATTTCAGCAGCAGATTGTAACTGCTGAGACACCTACCCTCATGGATTAAACAACTAACAAATTCTTTCCTTTTCCCTTGGAAGATAGCCATTGTTGGCATTGTTGGACTAGCTAGACAATAGCCTAGAAGCTATGCTAATGAATTCTCTGTTTTTATATACACAGTCAGTCAGTTCTGTTCCTCTAGGGAATCCAGATACAAAGGATTTCATCTTGTTTAGAAATTTTATTATCTTAAAAGTTTTGGCCAAATTACATAAGCTAACTGTGTTAGGCTATGAAATTTTCCCACATTTATATTGTTTTAAAGTGTATTTATGATTATCTAATTTTTTTTACTAGCCATCACCTTACTCCATGACTATATCTTTTCCATTGTTGGGTATTTTAAAAATGTACCTGTGTTAATATAGAAAATTTGGCTTCAAGTTCAGTTTATAACCCGTAACTTTGAGTGTTATCTTTCTTCTTGTTGCATAAACTCTATAGTCTTACCTAATTAGCGTGTGGGAATTATGAAGAAGGAATTTAGTATCAGACAATACTTCCTTTACTTCAGCTACATCCTTCTGAAGCATATGCGGAACCTTTAAGGTGGTAAAGATGCATTAACTCCTAAATATTGTGCATAGCCTGAAGAAAGTGGAACATACATGCCAATGTTCCTGTATTCTAGTAGAAAGGGGTTTTTGGCCAACAACTCAACTAAATTTAACCAGTTCCCTGCACTGGAAACTTCATTTAGTGACTAGAGATGTTCGTTTGGGTCTGTCTTTTCCATTATTTGGCAATTGCATTTATATTGCAGACACCTAAAGTATAGGATCAGGCAGAACTAATAGCAAACCATCTAATAGAAATGATTGATGATTGATAACTGAAGAACTCAAATATCAAGACAGATCAGTACAGAAAAATGAAAATAGTGATTGAACATATTTAAAGTATCATTAAGGTAATGATGTATCCAAAGAGTGGATATATGTAAAAAAGAAAGCACAAAGGAAACAAAAATTCACATGAGTGCACTGAAGACAATGTATAAAACATGTGAAAGGGTGGAATTAAGTTATACAAACTTCTGAGGACTGTATTTTAGGGAAAATTTCCTTCATTACATTCTTAAATGCTGTGTTCAAATACTTTTGCTCAGCCTTCTGAGATGGTCCANTGGGCAAAGGACTTTCCATGAAAGCATGTGGACCTGGGTTCAGATCCCCAGAAGACATGTAATGCCAGACATGATGAGAGGTGTGAAGAGAAGAATTCTCAGAGGAAGTGTGAAAGGTAACAGGGTGTCAATGGTGGTGATCAACAAAAGATCTTATTTCAAATTGGAAGATGAAGGTCAATACCTGAGATCATCTTCCTACCATAGAAAGTGTGCTGTGGTAAAAGCATACCTTCATACAATGCACATATACATTATCCACCCACACACCCACTCACACACCACACACCGTTTTGTAAATATCTTAGGTATTTATTTTATTTGTTTATTATGGTATGTGTGTATATGTTAGTGTTTGTGTTTGATGTTATTTGTCTTAGCACATTTTCTATCATCCTTTATTAACTTGCAATCTGAGAGAAACCCTACAAGACACTGTCTTCTTTGAACCCCTGGAATATAAACATTTGTTGATCTGTCTTCCCCAAGTACTACCTCCTAATGCTGCCATCTTGGGGACAGGAATGAACAAGATTCCTTTCTGGGACACAGACATCCACACAGAAACATAATCCTTGTTAGTAAGCCACTCCATCTTCTCCATAGTACAGAATTCTATCCATTTTGGGGGCAGAACTACTGTTTGCTCCTTCACTGCAGAGTCCTGATGTCTTCAGACTAACTGCATACCTCAATATCCCTTCAGGAGTTAAGGAAAATTATGTAGATTTTGCTTGTTTTCTTCTTTATGCCTTTTGATATCCTATAACAAGAAAGGCAAAACTGTCATAAACAGATTAATACCATTGTTCAATGAGTATATTGAAATTAAATTCTTCATATTTAACAAAAAGATAAATACTAATTTCTTTTGTAGACACGTCATTCATACAAACTACTCCTCTATTGTAGTTCCTGAGAATAACAAAACAGTTACTGGGAATGACAGTGGAACAGAAAACAGCTTTTCTATTTCCGGTTAGTTACTCTATGAAGAGAACAAACACAGTTTTATGCCTAAAGTGGAAACTGCTTATTCAAACTCACATTTCAGAGATGTGTTTTGCTCTTGTACTTATCAGCATCTTACTGAGGCACTCAAACAATGTTTTGCTTATAATTGCATCTTATAAGTGAGTATAATTGTCAGGTGATTTCATGTTCATGTAGATTATCTACACTTCAAGTCAGTCTTCATTAGCAGAGGGAAATTTTCATTTCATATTTCACTTTAAGAAAAACTTTATTATATAAGAGAAAGTTAATATGATAAAATATATAGTTCGTAATCCTACCATCTGTTTATCTTTAAATGAATAACAAAGTAATTTCATTTGCATGTGATTACCAAATAGTACAACTCTACAGAAAGTTTTATGGATAAACTCAAAACTTGTGATTCTTTGTTAGCCCTCACTTAATTTGCTTTGCTAAATGTTAGTCTTATCAGTGATTTTTGATGGTCAATGTAGTCTTGGTCCCTAAGCAGACAAATGGGGACACAGAAATTAACTCATCTAAACCATTTGTATTTTTCTACTTGATATGTGGTTGAATAAGTACAACTTTGAAAATAATAGCTCTAAATGACACACCAGTGAAATTTATATTCCACTGGAGTCTTAAGAACAAAATAAAATGTTAAACTAAGATCAAATATTAATCTCATATTACAGGCTTGATATTAATATAATAATATAATCTAAAATTAAAACATGCCATTTAAACTGATTTTGTGCTTTCTGTCCTGTAAACTCAGCTTTGATGACTTACAATCTTGAGCAAAAGTGAAAGATACATTTGTAGACTCTCATTCCCATTGACTCAATACATCCATTGTAATTTAGATAGAATTCATTACTATCTCATTACTATTTATTCATTACTATTTAATGAATAATGCTGACAGGATATCATAATAGATGATTTCTTGTGTTTTGAGAAGGGCAATCCTTGTTATACTCTCTCGGGAGATAAAAGACATCATTAATTTTGATATTGTGACACATTTCTCCTGTGTTCTTTCTGACCACATGGTGAACTGTCCAAGTGGGTTCAGTGAGTGCATCGTTACAATGTGGGCATATTTGTGATATTTAATTATGTGGACATAATGTGATGTTTAATTCATGAGAGAGTGTGAAATATGTCACCTGGAATACAGTGATGCACACGGGGCCCTTCAAAACAGTCTCTACAAAATGCTCCAGAAATCCCAAGGCTCCTGCACTAATCTCCTATGGAATGCAAATATCACATCTAAAAGGTTGCTCTGCTTTGGGGAAAATGTTTTTGATCTGGTGTTTAGACAGGCTTCAATATCAACGCTGAAGTGGAGGCTCCTGACTAAATACAGAAAAATAAATTTCATGCATTTTCATATGTCTGAGATGCTTCTCTAAGTCTTTAAATGGCTAAAATTAGTGATTTTATCTCGTTTCTACACTTCCAGCACAAGAATTATAGAAAAAGATATTAAGAATATATTTTTTTATGATTTGTGACTTTAAACATATTGGATCTAATTTGTAAAGATTATTATTTTCTCTATTATAAATAATGCTAATTTGAGTTATGCCATATACATTTATAAAATTGTATAAATATTCAAATATACAAACAAAACATAATTGAAATCTGACATTGAATAAATTTGGTTTTCTGTACTAAATATATGACTTAGGACATTTCCAATTATAAGTAACAGCATGCAGTCTCAAACTTGGTTGACAAAGTCAATGCACTTTCTCAGTTATGACAGAAATGGCCAAAGTCAGATTTACATTTTTCTACTTCAAATTAAAGTATAATGAAAGCTAGCTTCCTCTTGCTTCTGTTACCTGTACCCAAATAGTTACTTTTTTTCTGCTGATGTCACACATCCATCTTTGACTAATCATTCTGAATACACTTAGGGTAATTGAGTCACAGGTTTATTTCTCTAGGCATGAGACATATGTTCCTTACCAAGCGATCAAATGGCATTACATAGAAAAGCCAATTTTTTTTTGTAAAAAACATAACATATTTTTAACATTGCTAACACTTACAATTCCTACAGGTTGGTGTATGGCTTTATTCTATAGCCATTCCCTTGAAGACTCAATTTCACGCCTGCACACAACACTTACGAAAGTGGAAGAATCTCTCTAGTATTGCACAAACTTCATGAGCTACTCTCTGTCCCCCAAAATGCTACAACAGTAAAATGCCTTCCATCTCAAGTTTAAGTTGTTTGTTTCTCCAGCATGGGAAGACCTTCTGAAAATTTTACCGTTTGATGAAAACTCTTGAGTTCTCCATTGTGTTTAGATAAACCAGTTATCACCCTGTAGTATGAATCCTAATTGGTCTTAATGATAAAACCTGGAGCCAGATATTAGAGTAAATGCTGAAAGATCAGTAAACAAGCCAGCCACTATGGAGGCTTCTTACCTCTACCAAATCTTCAGCCTGAAAAGAACAAGCTCCTGTCTCTATGAATCCTCAGACTGAAAGGCTGAGATCCTATCTCCACCCACCTTATATTCCTGTATCCACTTCCCTAGTGCTGGGATTAAAAGTATGAGCCACCACTACCCCCCGGCTCTATTTCTCTTTTAGACAGATTGAATTTTGTGTAGCTCAGGGTGGCCTTGAACTCCTGATCTTCCTGCTTCTCCACCCAAGTGCTGGGATTAGGTGTGTGCCACCACTGTCTGGCCTCTGTGGTTATCTAGTGGCTAGCTTTGCCCTCTGATTTTCAGGCAAGCTTTATTTTTTAAAACACAAACAAAATATGACCACATGACCCATTCTTCATTTTCTTTCCATGTTTTCTGTGTAACTTTCTAGCTCAAGAACTACTTCTATTTCAAGAACTCTGTCTTCTCACTTATTCTCACATTAGCTTTTATTGTTCTTTAAATGTATTATATTCTTTCATAACACTTCTTCACTTAAAATTTGAGTATGATATTCTCTTTGCTGTTATCTATGTACTTCAACTTCCTCACTAAGCAAATATCTAGTGGGTTTTCATGTTCCACCATAAGTTCTTTACTCTGGGGAGTACGGGTCTCTTAAACAGAGCTTGTAGTCAATAGCTCGGACTTAGTTATTACCTAAGTGTGATCCTGTGCCTCTTGTTTAATATATGTAAATTATAAAATTTAATTTTTCAATGGTATCATTATTCTGTTTTTTTTCTTTGTTTTATTTTACCTACCAACCATAGTTTCCCCTCCCACCTCTCCTCCTATTCCCTCCCCCCACCTCAAATAGAAACATGTGCAAATGCAAAAACACATACAGGCACACACATGTTAGGGTCAATACTTTAAAATGTTTCTGAAATACAACATGTCTAAGACTACTCTCTAGATACTAATGTTTAGGATATGAATCTTCATAGTAATGTTGATAAAAGTTACATTATTACTGTAGTTTGAATCTAAAATGTTATCTAATGCCCATGGTTTAGAAGATTGGACCCCAGTCCAATGATCATTTGAAAAAATGTATCCTATAAGAAGGATGTCCTTTCCAGGCATCTCTCTAATAGATAAAACATTATACATTACATATCCAAGGATAGAAAATATCAACCCAGTGAAAAGACACTGCATTTAAAAGACATCCTTGGTGTTCCTTGTTCCAGCAGGTCTCCATAACAAGTCATTTTTCCAGGAATGTTTTCACTGTGTTCAGCCATCGAGGCCATTGAAGGCTGTGGTAGAAGCCATGGTTAAATGGGGCCCAGATATTGCCTAGCTATAGCTCATGAAGGTCACACAACTTGTCAACATTTCTGTTGTGTACTTTAGCAGAAACCCAGAATAAAGTCTTAGATTTCCAGTGACCCTTCAAAGGAATGGCTGAGAGGTCAAATAGTGTGTGACAGTGCCAGAGTACTTGAATATGATTCCAGACAGGGTCAGGGAGGCTGTGCAACTGTGGCATGAAAACATAGCTGGAGGTGAAAGTGAGAATCCAGAAAGTAAAGATGCTAAGAGCATGGAAAATCTGCCAGAAAAAGCTAAAGGTCAAACCAGGAAACAGTCCAAGAGTGGCCACATGTGCTGAGTTAAGCTAAACCCTTAGCACCAGGTACTGGACATGAGGGTTTCAAATTTAATGCTTGTTCTGTTGTGTGTTTGATTCAATTGTATCTGAACTCTCATTTCAATATTCCTGCTACTCTTGTTATGAATAAAAATGTTTTACCCTGTGGTGGTGCTGCACATCTTTAATCCCAGCATTGGAGGCAGAGGAAGGTGGATCTCTGATTCATGACTGGCCTGGTCTTGAGGGTGAGTTCCAGGACAGCCAGGACTGCACAGAGAAACTCTGTCTTAAACGCC
>LZPO01018508.1:14136-25352 GCA_001675575.1 Neotoma lepida | reverse complement strand
CTGGACAAAGTGGGAAGGACAAGGGAATCCGTCTTGGAAAGGCCATCCTCAGTCCTGTGACAACCAACCTGGACAAAGTGGGAAGGACAAGGGAACTCCATCTTGGACAGGTCATCCTCTGCATTGAAGGCTAGAGCCTCACTCTGAGCCTGAAGGATGGTCATACCCAGAGGTGGCTGATAAAAGTGTGTATAGAACATAAAACTGAAATACCTGGACCTCACCCATCATTCTGTCCCAGGAGCAGGTTGCATGGACAACAAATTATTATCAGTATTCATGGGGATCATTGTCACAGGAAATGAAAGTATTTTCATTTGGATACATTTATACATTCCATACTAAAATTTTTGACTCTATTTACCTCTGTAGCTTTCTCAGCAACCATTCTTTCCTGATGCTCTCTCGGGATTTTTCACCTTTCACTCTACTGAAACCTTATTAATATCACCAGTAACTTACACAGTGGCAAGTCCCATTATCACATTTATCCTTTGTGTTAGTCTCTATCACATGTGACAGTTAGAACNTGAAACTTCCTTCCCTTAGTTTCTGAGACACCATCTTCTCTCACCTCTTTGGCCACTTAACATTGTCTTGGTATCTGGAAGTTCTTTTATATTTTTGTTCATGCTCTAGATACATAAATGAATGTTTTTCAGTTTTTAAATTCTAGCCTTAGTTTTAATACCTAAACCTATATATCCAGGGATCCAACTAACAACCACCCTGTGATGAGCAAAGCCAGTGGCTGTCAGGCACTTGGCAATTAGGATGTCCACATGAGATTTGCCTTTGAAATATTCTGTGTTACAGTAATATGCTATTATAAAGCTTANGGTAGTCTCGTGTAGACAAGACATCTCACCAAGAGATTGTGGTCCAGCAGGAAATGCTGCAGGCTTTCACTGAGGAATCCTCTCTGATGAGGGTATTTTGAGAGCAAGCTTGGCCAGTGGCCCTTAGGTTTTTCAGCTGCGGCAGGCCGGGAGGATGGTGCTATTGGAAGTTCCAGAAGGTCCTTGAGAGCATCAGCTGGCAGCTGGTGCTGACAGGCAGGCATGTGTGAACTCAGCAATGGGGCCAGACACTCAATGGTTGTTGGAACCAGAGTCGCACAGTCGCCAGTCTCAAAGCCCTGTTGCCAATGGAAATCAGTGCAGAGATTTGAGATGACGTGTTTTGAGCATGGTACTCCCACCATACCATCCTGGCCCTCAGTAAAGACTGCATATGAAAAGATAATTTAGCTACTAAGTGCATGAGCCAGCGCTTAATCAGCGGGGTCCCCTTCCATCCCTCCTTCCGGCCTTCTCATTGATGAGTCTTTCAGTAGCCCTTCACCGGCCGAGAAAAGAATAAAGAAATGTTTGGATTGGTCAATATTCAGTGGATTATAGATTTTTAACAGGTCTCTGATCTTGTAAACACCCGCTTCTATTCTTCATACTGACCCACAGCTACCCAATCATTGGCACTTCCTACTTCTCGTAGNTAGAAGGCCACATACACTGAGCAATACCCCTTTGATTGTAGGATGGCCAGACTATCTCATATTTTAGTCTGCTGTCCAAAATGGGTTATACCAAAATGAGACTGAATTTCCCTATGTGATACAGCTTTGTTAACTTGACATTCAGTAAGACAAGGAAAAAAAATTTGTCCTTTGTATCCTAGAAAACTTGAACTTTATACTCTTCATTGTAAGAAAGGAAACAAGTGATTATTTTAAAGTAGGACTGTTTTGATTAAACTAACAAGAGTAATGAGTTTTAAAATATGCTTGCTAGTTCTCTAACAGAATTCTTTTTGTGTCTTTTAATCAAAAGAAATGATGGCTTATTTTTTATACTGTACAGGAAGCAAAAAGTTTGCCTGGGGCGGGGGTATGTTTGTTGTTTGCTTATTTGTTTGTTCCTGAGACAAAGTCTTATTATAAAGCCCTGGCCCAGAATTCACAGAACTCCTGCCTCTGCTTCCTAAGTCTGGTAGTTAAAGGTCTTTGCCACCAGCATCTAGTTATAAAAGTGTTTATCCAATTATTCCATACTTATAAATAACACATATTAGCATCATTTTTAGTCAAATCAAGTACCTGTGTGAAGCAAAGAAATAGAACTCTCTTGGCACTCTGCCATCCCTGTTCCTTGACGGACAAGAGCAAGTGGGAAAAGGCTTCATTCACTAGGTTACACTTTGAAATAAGTGGCCAATCATTATTTATTCATTTTGCACTCATTGTAATGGCATAAATCATAATAAATTCATTTGGTTTAAAGTGTATATAATATTCATTCCCTCNGGAATTTCCCTGTAATTGAGCTATTAATTAAAGTATTTTAAAAATATGACCCTTTTTCCTTCTCTGCTATTCAGACCCAAGGATAGTTAGTGGCTGTTTCTTCATCCATGACTTTGTCTGCCCAATGAGGTTGTTGTAAGTAAAACTGTTGCCTAGTTTAAGAGTGAGCAGACCTGAGATCNTTATTTATGTTTCTTTCCAGTGGCTATGATGGTAGCTGGGCATGGTCTCTGAGGCCATGTAAAAAAAATTCTCAGAAGTGGTATGGTGTTTTAAACCAGTAAGAAAATATCATTTAATTTTCCCTTGTTGAAGTTTGATTTGATGCTGACTTCTGTTTTAATTTCTAATCCTTAAATCTTTTCCTTCTAGCTAATATTTTCCCACCAGGATTGGTTGCCATAAACCCAGAGTTGTTCTAAACTTTAGAACAACAATGCCTCCTCCTCTCTCTGACATTGTCCTCCCTTCCCTGCAGCCTGTAGTTATATAGTGCAGCTGTCCCCTGCTGACAGAGTGCTGATTGCTAGAGAGAGGGCTTAGGACAGTGAGTTCTAGACACAGCTTAGGGAACAACAGGAGTCCTGTGAGGTCTTCAAGGTTTCAAACGAGAAAAGATGATAAGTCCTAGGCAAAATTACAGTGAGAAGATTTAAAAAATCACAAATGAGAGGCTTGGCAAAATGTCACTGGTTTCACACTTTTATGAACATCTTTTCTTGTTTAGTTCTACACAAACTGGATAGAACATTACTATATAATTTAAGTTGGTGTCTTGGTGGGATCTGATAAATTGGCTGTGGAAAATAAATACATAAACTATGGTGTTGTGCTATTGTGTATAGCAGGCAGGTGGCTGTGTGGGGTGTTTGTGTCCTGTGTGAACCAAACAAGCCTGCTTTTCTACATGCCTGTTGTATTTGTGATATGCTGTGAGGTTCTGTCAATGGGAAAAAGTGAAATGGTAGTATATAGATGTTATCAAGCAAATAATGTTAAAAATAATGCATAATGCCCATAGAAGTGTATAACTATAGTTCTTTTCAGCTAATGAAGCGTTTTCATGTAATATTAAGTAAGTACAACATTCTTTAATGAATTGAGTCTGTGCTTTGTGATAAATACATGTTTCAGAACACAAATTCATTAAGCATTTTCTGTAATATTATTATAGCTCAAATGTATTCATGTGCCTGTGTGCTATGATTTGTATATTTATTTTTTNAAAAAAACCATTGTAACTGGGAGATACTACAAAAATATTAAGTACTGTTGGTTTTTTTGTTTGTTTGTTTTTGGGTTTTTATTTTTGATTGAATTGAACTGAATTGAATACTATTCAGTTTATGATTGAATAGTATTCCTTGTGACAAAACAGTGAGTGAAGCATACTTCAGTCCTGTCCCCCTTTAAGCACAGCTTCTAGGGACTTGACTTTGCTGTCTTTGTCTCAGCCTTTTCCTCAGTTTCAGGGTTTTACTGTTAGAGCTAAGTGTAAACGTTTTCTTGCACCATTGCTCTTTTATATTGCTCTTTTACAAACCATTAAGATTAAAGTTGATATCATTCAAAAAATAAGAAATAAGGTAAAATAACACTAATATACTAGCTACTGATATTACTGTTGGGTGCATGTTGGCAGAATTTTCTCAACAGCCAGAGGCTCCAAGTTAATTGTTATTTATTCAGTGCTAGGCTTTNGTATGTTCAGGTTTTATTTTGTTCTCCTGGGTTCTGCATCTCTCTGAACTTGGCAGTGTGTTTGTACACTCGGCTCCATGGAGGTGATGGTGGACGCTGCATGCTGATCCTCACTATAAAACTGCCACCATCTGTACCATTCACTGTCTTATGGGTCGGCAAGAATTCCATCATTTGACCTTGATTGTGATTCCAAATTGCACAAAATGATGTATAATTTCAGTCTGTGGTGAGTTGAGGTAGAGCCCCTTGGTGTGTGCAGTCCAGAGCCAGTGGCCAGGAGTAGGACTTAGTGTTTGTGAGTCATAGAGAAAACATTAAATCTCTCAAAGTGGCTGCTCTTTGCAGTGTTTTAGTACCATAAGCCAGTAAAATTTGTAGAATTATATTTAGTTCTATTTGAGGAAATTTAGAACTGTTTCAAGTTTTTTCTTTTGTCTGATATGAACATTAGAAAATACTATTACATATAATTTTATTTAAAATTTCTATATTCCATCAATATTTAAAAAAATAATTTTACCAAGAAAGTAGTAAGCCCATTATTACCTTAAATAAGCATTCTTTTTCATTTAATAACTTTTCTTTTAAGATAAATACCTTATTGTTGGTATTTTTCTCACTTTCCCTTAGAACCACAGGAACTGGGCCATGGGCTAAGACAGGCTGTAGGTGACTCTTGGGAAGCAGGGTTGGTTGACTTTGCTGCACACACAGTGTCATGCAATTCTCAGTTTTTGCCAAAGTTACAGTTGTGTATGAAGCACTGTGCTAAGCCTATGCCAGAGAAGGAAGTACTTTTTACAATCTCACATGACCAAGGGAATGTTGAACATTTATCAGGTTGAAAAATAAATGAATAAATAAAACTACCATTAAAGAGAGAACAAATGCCTGGCTGGAGACTGGAGATATGGCTCAGGCCTGAGTTTGAATCCCAGCTCTACATGGGAAGACTTACAATCGCCTTTAACTCCAGCTTCAGGGGATCCAGTGCCCTATTCCGACCTCCAGGAGACCACACCTGTACACATAATTAAATAAAAACAAATCTAAAATGAAGCTAGAATAAGTGCCAGAGGTTAGGATGTTGTTTGTTAAATTCTTAGTGTATGGTTCAGTGCAGATTATGTGTTTAGCATGAGTGATGCCTACCTTCATTCCCTAGCACTGTAAGGTGGGTGGGGTAGAGGGATGAAGAAAGGGGAGGGAAGGAGAGAGAGGGGGTGAGAGAGAGAGAGAGGGAGAGAGAGAGAGAAATTTCATTCTAATATAAGCATAAGCAGGGAGGAGTGGCAGAAATTGCTTGCTACATAGCTTGTACCACTTTCTGTTCAAACAAAGCCATACAATGCTCTATGTAGTTCCCAGATCTTGCTGTGTTTTGCTTTGCTTGGAATGTTTTCTTCCATCTACTTTTGCCTCTGATTAGCTACTTAACTCCTACTTAAAATTCCTTTAGGGCATTGATGCCATTATTGCTGATTAACAGTAATATCATGGAATATTACCTTAACTAGGCAAAGATATGTTACATTTGCTTATGCTGCAGAATATTAATTTAACTGTTTAAAGGTGTGTTACATTTGTTTATGCTGCATTTGTTTAATGATGTAAAGATGTGTTGCATTTGTTTCACCTTGCCTGCTTAAGGTACCTGATTGGTCTAATAAAAAGCTGAATGGTCAATAGCTAAACAGAGAAAGGATAGGCATGGGGGTTGGCAGCCAGAGAGAATTAAGGCTCAAAAAGAATGGGAGAGAGAGAAGATGGAGAAGAGCATGAGGGAGAAAGAAAGGAAGATGCCTGGGGCCAGAAGCCAGGTGGCTTCCAGCCACCTAGACATGAGAAGCAGTGAAAGTAAGACATACTGAAGGAAAGAAAGGTAAGCCCTGAGACAAAATAGAGATGAAGAGAAAGAGGTTAATTTAAGTTAAAGAGAGAAGGCTGGCCAGAAATGAGCATAAACTAAGGCCAAGCATTCATAACTAATAAGTCTCGTATCATGTTTTGGGAGCTGGTTGGTGGCTCAAAAGAAAAAGCCTGGTACACAGGAAAGTCCTCAGTATCTTTACTGACCAACTTATCTTGAAACCAAAAGGATTAATTCAATAAACCTTTGTAGCATCTGTGATTTGTGTATGTTGTTTTGAATGAGTTCTCTGAGACAGATGTTGAATTTTGGCATTTGTATGTCTTTGTAATTCCAAAACAGCTCATCAAAAAGGAGCAAACATTTTCTTATTAATAGACTTAAAAGCCATGTGTGAAGATGACCATTTCTCTCTCTTGTCTTTTNATGCCTTTCACATGGGTTCCCAGATCTGTGAAACTTGCCCTGAAATAATGGTTGGAATCTTTGTTATCTGGAGACTACACTTTCCACTGCATAAGGTCCTTGAGTGAAATGATGCATTAGGCATTGGTGCTCCAGAGACCTTGTGTTTCTCATCAGGTACCATCTTTACCATTGATGGCTGATCACCACCACATGTGAGAGGAGCAGGTACTCTGAAGGGCCACTGCACAGACCTAGAAACCCTTGCTGGTTTCTCCTTCTTGCCATTTCATTCAAAGTCATGTGGTCACCTCTTCCAGACTGCCCTTTCCACTGCACCAGAACAGCAATAGAAAATACCAAGAAGTCAGTCTCTTACTGTTTTGTTGTTGTTGTTGTTCTCAGGAAGAATATATCTGAGTTGTGAGGAAGCTGACCTTAGCATTCACAGATAGAGGCCCTTGGAGAGAGGCCAGGTCCATCATTTAGTACTCATGTGTGTAGGTGGAGATCTTCTGTCCCACTAGTCAGTTCTGTCCTCCTAGCCAGCTCCCAAATAACCACACAGAGGCTTCTTATTAATTATAAATGCTTGGCTGATAGCTTAAGCTTGTTACTAACTAGTTCTTACATCTTAATAACTTTGGGTGACTGTCAAGGCAGCCAGATGTACCTGTTGTAGGTAATATTACACCCTTCTAGTCTTTTATGGAGTTAAAGACTAAATAATTAGAATTAAAGTTTTCCTTAGTTATGATGAAAGGTAAATTAGGTATAAAACTTAAGACTGACAAAGATAAGATAGATAATAGAGTATTTTCTCTAATTTTTGCCAAATACAAATTGAATAGATATTGTAACTGTAATTCTTACTGGATAGCTGTTTTTGTTATATATAGTTTTACTATGTTAAAGTTAAAACCTTCCTTTTTAATTAGAAAAAAAGGGAAAATGCTATGGAATAATCCTTTTGTACACTGAATATGTATTACTCTCATTGGTTTAATAAAGAGGCAAATGGCCAATAACTAGGCAGGAAGAGGTTAGGCAAGAGAGCCAGACTGAGAGAACATTGGGAAGAAGAAGGGCAGAGGAGTCACCAACCAGATGCAGAGAAAGCAGGAGATGAACATGCTGTGCTGAAATAAGGTACCTCAATGTGGTAGAGAGTAGATAAGAAATATGGGTTAATTTAAGTTGTAAGAGCTAGTTAGTAATAAGCCTGAGCTATCAGCTGAGCATTTATAATCAATAAGTCTGTGTGGTTATTTGGGAGCCGGCTGGTGGGACAGAGCTGACTGGCAGGAAAGAAAAACTCCATCTACAAATGGCACCCCACATTGGGCACCAGATAATGTGATTTCTTTTACCATCTATTATAAAGTAAAACTCAGGGACAAATATGAAAGCTAAAAATCTGAGATAATCACAAAGGACTGTGAAACACACTGCCACCATTCACTTCCCTGCTCGAAAAGGACTGCACAACCTTCCAGTCCTGCCTCTTCGTCCTGGGGCCCTCTCTTTCTCGAGTCTGCCAGGGAACTCTATGATCCATTCGGCCAGCTGAAAGTGAACTCTGCCTCTAGAACCAACGCCTGACTCCATTGGACATCGGGTTACAACATAGACAAAATTCTGTAGCACATGTGGCAACCTGCACTGAGGGGAGATGGCCACTGAGATGCTTAAAACATCGTGTCTGGGAAACTTACTCCCCTTTGCCTTAGGGAGCCCTGTTGCTGAGACAGGAAGCCATTCCTGTGTCTGAAGAGAACAGCAGGATGGGTTTCTCTGCAGCTTCTACAACTTCCTGAAAACAAACAGGAAGGTGACAGACAGTTTTCTTGTTATTTTGTACCAACATTCTGACTTACTGCATCAGGGGCTGCATTAGAAAAGTACATGCGGTGGAGGCAGATCTGAATTCCATGATAGGNACTAGTGTGTCTGCTGAGGAAGTTGGAAGATGCAGAGAGCTACAAGAAACACAGTTCCTACCCTCAAGAGGCTGGCACAATTAACAGAGGAAAAGGGAAATGCACAGAAATGTTCTGGAAAAAAAAATGGCCAGATTGTAGAGAATAGTGGACTACTTTTTTAAAAGGAATGTATTAATTCTTTGTTCCAAAAACAAAGCATAAAGGTTTACTAGTTCATTGACATAGTTGGACATGGGTAAATTTATAAATCCCATATGGAGTTTTTATAGGGGGATTTTTTTGTTTCCTCAGAGACCTTTTGAGTATACTTTTTTAGTTTCATGCATGAGTAGTGAGCCCATAGTCATGGGTGCTTTGCGATTCTGACACAGAATTGGTGGCTGTGTCTATGTATGTAGTGTTCTAGGGGAAGTGTTTTGATATCAGATATATATACATCTATATCTATATGTAGATATAGATGTATAGATATATACACAAGCTTTTTTTTCTTTAGTGAAGTATTGGTTTTGCTGACTCTTTCATATGTTCTTTGTATTTTGTTGCTCCTCCTGCCCCATTCCTTCCCTCTGTCCTGCTGATTCCTCTCTACTAGTCTGCTTCCCCTCCCCCATAGCCACCCTGCTGTTTATTTCTTGTGTGTAGATGTGGGGTGTAGGTGGGAGCCTGCTATGCCACAGCATACTGACAGTGTCAGAAGACAGCTTCCCTGTGCGAAGGGACCAAACTCAAGCTGTCAGGTTTACAGACAGGAGCTACCCTCCCTTCTGCTTTCAAGTCACACATGATCTTAACTTCAAGTGGTGGCATATGCCTTTAATTCCATCACTTAGGAGGCAGACAGGCAGATCTCTGTGCCTTTGAGGCCAGCCTGATCTACATAGTGAATCCTAAGATAGACAGTCAGGGCCTGACAAAGAGAATCTGTCTCANAAAACATAAACAAAAAACTCTAAATAAATAAATAAAATTCTCATGACTTCTAGTAGTTTTCTTTTTGAATGTCAAAATGTCTTTTGAAGTGAATGGGCTTTTGCAGTTGCTGGCCACTGAGCATGAGTGAACCAACCGTCACATTGTTCAGCCTTCAGCATAAAAGGAANCATGTTCATCCAAAGCTAGATGGCTTGATCAGATTTAAAAATTGTATCATGCTATTTTATATTTATATAATAAACTTGTGTGAAGAATGGTATTATAAATGGACCAGCATGTGGAAAGAAATGTCTCCAAACTCGAGTCTCACATGGTGCCTTGTGTAGCCTTCTACTGATACTGCCTCTAAAGACAAGGCCTCCTGAGGGACATGTTTCCCATGCCCTGGGCATTGGGAGCTAGGCCACTCATTTTTTAGTGTAGAAGTATATATTTATATATAATTATATAATTAAGAACTTAAGAATATACTGTAAAATATTGTAGCCTAAGGGCTAAAGAAAATATAAATTCAAAATCTTTTATGGTTTTATTGTTCAAACCCTTTTTGAGAAAAAATANGAAGTATGCTTATATTTTCAAAGTATACTTAATACTCTGATTTTTATTTATTTATTTTTTTAGGTAAGGCACTGACATTTCTTCTGC
This sequence comes from Neotoma lepida, assembly GCA_001675575.1. Lineage (NCBI taxonomy): Eukaryota > Metazoa > Chordata > Mammalia > Rodentia > Cricetidae > Neotoma > Neotoma lepida. Next base: position 15,544 of record LZPO01018508.1, on the reverse strand, counting down.
TACAACCACCAAGTCCCAAACTTCCTCCTCATAGCACCATCCGGAGAACTGCCATTGACCTGATTGGACGAGGGTTCACTGTGTGGGAGCCTTACATGGATGTGTCCGCTGTCCTGATGGGGCTCCTGGAGCTGTGTGCAGATGCTGAGAAACAACTTGCCAGGTACGTGTGAGTTCCAGTGAGTTAATGTGTTGTTGCTGCTGGAGGGGTTGGTTAGACTTAGAAACTGTGTGTTTAACCAGCAGTAAATCTGCTGGGCATAATGGCCATGCTGGTAGCCACAGCACTCAGGATGCCAGCCAAGTCAGGAGGATTGCTGCAAGTTCAAAGCCAGACAGGGTTGGGTTACACAGTAAGACCCTGTCTCAAAAAAGAAAAACAAAACNTAACAATACAAACTCAACAAAATAGAAAATTGAGACGTAGCCTTGAGTCAATGAATGATCTATTACATAATTTTCAAATTGTTTATTATACCTTGATACATTACTGATTAATATAAGAAAAATGATGTACATAATTGGTACTAGATCAAAACTGTTTTACTAATAGAAGATTAGACTAGACAATTTGGAGACTTGCTCCTCTACATTCCTGTTAATTTTTAAATTTACTTTATTGGCATTTCCTTTGCATTTAGTCAGTGACNAGTTTTATGATGATTGGAGTTAGGAAGGTAGGATGGCTCAGTGGGCAAAGATACTTACCACCAAAGCTAACAATCTGAAGTTCAATCTCTTGACCCCACATGATGGAAGGAAAGAACCAACTCTTGCAAGTTGTCCTATTACCTCCCCTGATGCAATTCATGTGTGTGCACACACACGCACACTTACTTACTAAGTAAATGAAATGCATTAAATTTCTAATAGACCATAACCATCACTTTAATAATAACAGAAGAGGAAAATGTACAGAAAGAGTTGCTAACCTGAAATGAGTGGGAACACTTGCTGATGAACTGGCTAGGAGTTGTGGTGGTAAGATGGGCATTGGTGCTGTCTTAGAACCCAGTCTCCTGATTTCAGGAAAACATCTCTCTTTTGGGTATATTATGCAAGTGGCATAAAATTGGTGATTATCAACAAAACTAAACTGACAATGTACAGCCATCANAACTACCTAGTNCCCAGTAGTGCTAACCCCAAGTANACACCATTGTCCATTAAGCAGTTTCTCCCCATTCCTCTGTCTGCATGCCTTAGGAAACACTAATCTTNAGCNTTTCTTAAATTTGCCTGTCCAAGGTAGTTCACAGAAATGAAACCATGCATCCTGTGGTCTTTTATGACTCACTTCTTTTGCTTACCCCTCTTATAAAGTCCATCCCTCTTGTAGTGTGTTTCACTGTTTTATTTTGTATTTTAGCTGGATTCCATCCCACCTATGGTTGGACAATGTTTTGTT
>LZPO01018507.1:14456-27765 GCA_001675575.1 Neotoma lepida | reverse complement strand
GGAGGAGGGAGGAGAGGGGGATCTGAGGTTGGTATGTAAAAGGAGTGGAAGATATTTTTAATGTAAAAATAAATAAATAAACTAAAAAAAATAAAAAAATAAATGCACATAGCGATAAAAGGAAAAAAAAAGACAATAGAAACCCCAAATAAGGCAATGATTGTCAATCTCTCCCCAGATACTCAATAAATACAATTTGGTCACATAGAATATGAAATATGTAGGACACAACAAGTGCTTTTTACAATTAATTTTAAGTGAAATATTTAGAAAACAAAATTGGTAAAAAGGAAAAATAAGTCACTATTAGGATAGTTTTAATTATTTTATAATATATAGACAAATAAAAGCTTTATATATTTATGTGGTAAAGTGTAATTAAGATATTTAAATGTAACCTGGGACATTTATGTTATACTAATTATCATATAATGGGATATTTCATTCTAAATATTACAGCTCCTGTATTCAATTTATTTTAGTGTAATTTTGAGTGATGGCGTAGAGGTAGTGTTTGACTTGAAAAATGTGAAATAATTTATTTCACAGTAGTGAAATCTGTAATACTCAATTCGAGACTGAGGGGAAAATCATCCTCCTTTGGTGAGGGGAAGTAAACTGTCTCCAAATGAATCTTCATGTCCAAACTGTACTGTACTGTTTTTCAGTATCATTTTAAGAATAGCTTTGTTTAAATGAACACATCCATGAGTCATTTTCTTTCTATTAGTATGCTAGTGGAACTAGTAGATGCTGCTAGAGAATTATTTGAATCAATCTTTTGAAGGAAGCATCCTTTACAATGTTTCAATATTCCAGTTTCATGTTGAGTACCAGATGTCAGGAGAGATGAAAACATTTATTTTGGTGTCTTGGTACTTCAAGATTTTTCTGATTCAATATCTTCCCATTCTTTCATAGTTATGTATTTAGCATCATTGAGGAAACAGGCTTTGAGAACAGCAATCTGCATACTATTAAAAGAAATGATTTGGCCACCTGCACTTGTGGAAAGTTGTGAGAAACTATAGAAAGCTTTCTAGTGCAGGAAGCATCAATAAGTAGTGTATTAAATGTTTTGATTTCTGAGGAATGTGAAGTTTCATTAGGGTGCAAGTTATAACATTTGGAGAGACATAAAAGTGTGATAAGATTAGTGATTTTCAAATTTAATAGACAATAAGTAAAGCATAATGTTATTCCAATATAAAAGCAGTGATAACAATGCCCATTTACAAATCAAAAAGAACATGAAATGTGCACATTGGTTTGGATATTTAACATTCTATTTCCTGGTGTAATTTATTTCTCTAATTTTTAGTCTCTTTAACTCTACCACTATCCTCACTTTACAATGACTATAGCGCTATTAGATAATCTCAATGCACATTAGCTACTAGAAGGTTTATGTATAGCCGGCAAGATGGCTGGTCATATAAAAGTGCTTGTTCTGTAGATAGGGAGACTCAATACATTACCATAGTGAAAGGATCAAACAGCTGCCCAACTGTTTTCTGACCTCTGTGCACCTGTGTGTATGTGTATGTACATGCACACACACACATACACACACACACAAACTAGTAGTAATAAAAATAAAACTATTTTTAAATTCCATATAATAAAAATTTTCTTTGTTTCACTCCTACGTGCTTCACCAAGGGTACTAATATATTTATACATATGACTTCTGTGATGTTATTTTGATAATTAGCATATTTTAGTATATGAAGACTAAGCTTAATCTCAATAGTTACAAGCATACCACCACGTATGATATTTTTAATATGTCTTTTGATATTTGAACTCTAATCCTTATGTTTGAGTGACAAGGACTTCACCAACTGAGGTATCATCTCATTATATTTTTTTGCATGTTTTGAATCCAAATGACTTTAAATTTCTTGTCATTTACTTATTCAGTCATTAGTCAACAAATAAACAAATGGCAGATATTATGCCATGGGAATCTGTTTTGTTACAGGAAATAAGGCCAAAACTATTATCCCTGGGAATTTTGAGTAAAATGAGAGTCAACAAAAATAGAAAAATAAGCATAATACTATGATAATATGAAGTGATATAAAATAGTATACTATTGAACTATAAGCATATTAACCATGGGGTCAAAGGCACCAAAACTTAAAATGTAGTTCATAAAAGAAAATTAGCTCAGCAGATAGAGCATCCTTATGCAACTATTTCTCAAATTTCCAAACATTTTGTTGTATAAAATTTGATTAGCACACTATCTGTTAATAGGAATGATTACCAATGAGTTCTAATGAAATATTGCTAAGCTCATATATTTGTGCATCATAAAACATTCACCAGAAAAACTCCTTTCAGCAAATGATAACACAGAGATCCACAAGTAGACAATGTACAGAGAATAAGAGACTTTGAGACACTGAGTCCCTAATAGGATGTCTTTATCACATCCCTCTCCACAAATCTTGCAGTTCTGTGTGGAAGAAAAGGCAGAAAGATTATTAGACCCAGAAGTGGTAGATGACTCCAAGAAGAGAGCATCTTCCAGACACAACAGAACAGATAAATATATGAACTTAGAGAGATTGTGACAGCATGCAGGAGTGTACAAGTTTATACCAGACAAAAATTCTAGCACTGAGAAGGGAGAAAAGGAAATGGAAACAAAGTCTACCCCTAAGAAAAAACCTATTTTCAAATGAAACCTGCTGGGAGAAGGACAATTAGTTTTTCTAATGGAGTGACACTGGGCATATCAACAGACTCCAGAGCAGACTGCTAGACCAGAGGTAGTTGGGCAGAATAAATTGGACTCCATGATTTCTGTGTACTTTGTGTTTGCTGTTGTTTGCTTTTTTGTTCTTTTTCTTCTTGTTGTTCTTTTTATTTCAGTAGGTTGGTGAGGAAGTTCTTGGAGGAGTTAGGGGAGGGGAAAGAATAGGATCAAAATATATTGTATGCAAATAATTTGTAAATCTAATAAAAACAAAAATATAAACACATCACAAAAATTAAATTAAATGAGGTTTTATGTCTTTTAAAATTTCCATTTATTGAATTTGTCTTTCAATGTCCAGGCTAAATAGATTATTGAGCATTTAATGTGTTAAACACCATTAAATTTAAGGATGTTANAGAAAATAATATGCAAGAACATAATAATTGAACTAATTTAGCAACCACAGACAGTGGGAATTTTTTTGTGTCAATGTTACTTCACTTTTACTAGCTTATAGAATATAAGATTTTTTGTTATATGGTGCACAGGGTAAACTACTAAAAATATTGATAAAAAGTGTGTGCCTTTTTGATATGGATGTTTTCTTACTTTCACATCATGTATTTAGTTTAATTAAACTGTCTTCATATGAGAAAATTGAAGAGATTTTCTTTCTAATACAAATAATATCTTCCAGTCTGGTCATTGAGTATCTAGAATCTTATTTGGGGAAGGAGGTTTTCTCCCCAATTACAAAGATTCTGCCACTAACCACAGATGTTGAAATGTCAAGTACTCATTTCCCTAGATTTCAGGTCAGCTAGTATGAAACATGTAATTTAAAATACTCCAACCTAAGAACTAATTTAGGTTAGCCCAATCATCAGAAGAGCTATATGCTCGTTGTTGTTGTAAGTTGCCTATGCATCTGATTTCTCTTGAGCAGACCTTGTATATGCTTATTCTTCAAGTGCAGTTTCTATTGAAGTAAATAACCTGTTCCTCTCCCAAGTTCCATTTTGGCCAGTAGATTGCTTCATCTTCAGCCATATGGAGGTTTTGTTGGTAGGAGGACAGTAAGTGATATATCCCATACCAACAATGGCAATGGGTCTAGACATATAGTTGTCTCTTTAGTTGTAGCTGACTTCACATCTTCATTCACTAACTTCTGCCTTTCATTAGCTGGCTTTGGACATTTCCTTGGACTCTCCAGCATGCATAATTAGTTGTAGTAATTACCACTGCAGATTTTTAAGGCAGTCTTGTGTTCCTTCACTTTTGCTCCTTTATTTTTAGAAAATTTACTCCATTTCTAGACACTCAAGAAGCTCTGAATTCCACTTTCTGAAATGTGTCTTCCTTTTTCAGCTTCAGCAATTCTGTGACATATGGTCCAAAAAAATCTGACTGGTTAAAAATTGAGAGATGTATATCCTACTCAATTTTATTTCCAAATTTTAATGAGTAGACTCCATCTAGATTATCTCTGATTTTAGTAACTTTTCAAAGCTTTAAATGTATTTTATGTATTTCATAGTTCATAGAGCTCTAAGTTAATAATTTCCTTTGCATTACAAGTCTAATATTTTCCAACTATAAAAACAATAATTTAATAGAGTATAGAGAATTAATGCATCCAATTAGTGAAAAAGGATATCATTGGGAATGTACATTCATGAGACCATGGGTTTAATTTTCAACTTCAGAAAAATAATAGAATTGTAGAATATATTCTTAATTGATATATGAAAGAAATGATTGTATCTGGAATATATAATTGAGTATTATATGAGGGGAAAATGTGAATATTGGTAAAAAAAATGGATGAGATATTTCCTTGTAATTCATGCAAAGAGAAAACTTCATCAAGCAATTCATTAGTAAAGAAAGGCACACCAAAACACAAGAATTCAATATACCCTCTACAGAATTCTTAAAATTAAAGAAAAAAAGAAATGTTAGTAAGACTAAGACATAACCAGAAATTTTGAACATTGATAAAGAGCTGAAGTCTTTGACATTAATAATATTGAACATGTGTATAGCTACTACTCAGTATTTCACTTATAATTGTATTTTAAATCTAAAATTTAAATCATGTTTTTATGATGCCCCAAAGCACATACATTGTAAAGTTCACATCAGCATTGTACTTACTATCATCCGTTTAGTAAAGAAATATTGACTATCAACTTTATAATATATAAATACAATATCATTGATCATTTGCATATTATTCAAAATAATAATAAATAAATTATAATTGCATAGAGCAATACCTATGAATCTCAAAACCATGTTAGATAAAATAACTAAGGTAGAAAAGAATATAAAATTTATTCTTCCACTTATTTAAAATGCAACCACTAATTAATGATGTTAGCAGAAACTTATTTGGATGGTTCTGATAACATTTCTGATTATCAGATGGGAGTATTTACATTGTTAAGTACTTATATGTATTTCTGATATGTGTATTATATTATGCTGTTAAAACTCTACTTTTAATAAATGCTTGAGCACAGTACAATATCAAATTTAAAACTCTGGCATTAAAACATTCCTCTGAGACAGGAAACAGAACAATTTAATTTTACAGACAGAATATAATGTACTTTAACACATATCAGTTACTCAAAATATCATGTCTTTTATTTGTTCTTCATATTTGACATATAAACATACCCTTGGCTGCTTTGAGAGAGGAAGGCATCATGTCACACTAACTTCTGTAGTGTACTTCTTGCTTACTTACGTGATAAATGCCATGCAAAGGAAGAATTAAGTCTGTTTCTAACAAAACTCCATTGGAAATCAAACTGGAGAAAAAGCAGTGATTTTAATGATTAATGAATTTCCTTACTCTTTTAATAAATGCCTGGAATATTTGTATGAGAATGTTTATGAACAAATCTTCAAAAACTGCCTCACTTAATGCTTAAGAGAGGCCTTCTGAAAAATCATACCTCTTCATTTTCTTCCACTTTACAAGTCCACTTTCCTTTTGCCAGCCTCAAAGGGCCCTAAACCCTTCAGGTCTTGAATCATGTCACTATCATTCTAGCTACAGGGAACTGGAGAGGTCTCCCCTGGGTTCCTATTAATACCTGCTAGTTAATCAGCCAGAGGGTCTGTTAGTGACTGATGTTGTGTCCTTCCATCCATCCTCTTTCCACCCTCCCCAGAGGCTACCTCACCATTGTAGCCATCCTATTCTGGGAAAGACAGTAACAGAGCTTGGGCCACATAGCCATTTGTAGAAATACATTCAATTGTTCAAAAGCTGGAATTTGCTTGTAGTAAATTCCAAATTATGAATTTGCAAAACAAGAACATGTAGCTGTACAATGTATTAGCAGAAAAACTAACTTTTCAGCTTTCAGATTCATAAATATTTTAAGTATTGTACAAATACTGCAGCAAGCAGTAAAAGAGATGTCCCTAGATAGAATGAAGCAACTGATAAGATGTATGTNGAGTTGCACAGGGGGTTCTCACATTCTGAATAAGTTTAGCAGTACAGCCATCTCTAATTTAGAGTGTTTTCTTAATCTGTTGCCAGGGGACCATGCTGGGTGATTCACAGTAATGAACTCCACCTGGATGCTCAGTAAATTTGAACAGTAGAACTGAGTGCAGCATACTGTTGTTACCACAGATCTGGTTGAGTGAGCTCTAATTTGATCATTAAGTGACCATCCCACCAAGGAACCATTAGAAATGTTTAGAGTCTTATCCTCTGTGATAAGACAAGACAGACTGCTTATTTTAATAAGGTCATTCTGGGAGAAAGTGAAACATTCTGACAGAAACCAGAAATATTTGTGAAACAAAGAAAACAAACTGCTAGTGAATGTTTGATTCTAGTCCAATTCTAGTTTAGCAGATTCTGTGTTAAGAAGAAAAATGTAGCATAAATGTTTAGAATGCCCAAGCTTTGTAGGCTAACATTGTTTTGACACCATTATATAACCGATGAGGTTAATTTACAACTATAGTTACATGCCTTGGGACATCTGCTATTCTCTGAGTAGAAACTACATTACATATTATAATGCAGTGCTTTATGAATCTACTAAAGGTAGGCATCCTTTAGATATATAAAGCTGTGTCTCTTAGAACATTATATTTACACCTTATCACTATCCTATCCCTATCCTAATGTGATTAAGAATAAGGCCATAGCTACAAATACTACTTCTTCTGATATAGCCAGGCCCTGTGTAATCAGACCCATATGAATGTTATCACAAAGGTCAGAGATATGCATGTTCTTTTTTATTAAATGTCAGTTTTCTTTTTGTAAATTATACTTACTGGTTAATTTGATTGAAAATAGATTCTTCTCTCATGTAATACATCTCAACCACAATTTCCCCTCCATCCAGTCCTCCTAGCTTCCCTCTCACCTCCCCTCTCCCTAAGATCCATAACCTCTCTGTTTCTTCTTCAGAAAAGAGCAGGCCTCTAAGATACAACAGCCAAAGGGGACAAAAGAAGATACAATAGACAAGGCAAAGGCTGGAAAAGGCAACCCAATTGGAGGAAAAGAATCTCAAGAGTCAGAGATACACCTGCTCCCACTGTTAGGAGTCCCACAAGAACAGCAAGTTAACAGTCATAACATAGGCACAGGACCTGCTGCAGACCCATGCAGGCCCCCTGCTTGCAGATTCAGTCACTGTGAGCCCANGTGAGTCATGATTAGTTGATTTGGTGGGCCATGTCCTCTTGGTGTCCTCCATCTCCTCGGACTCCTACAGTCTTTCTTCCTGCTCTTCCACTGTGTTCCCTATCTCCAAGAAGAGGGATCAGATAGAAACCTCCTACTTAGACCCTCTTTCTGCATAATATCTGCCTGTGCATCTCTGTACCCACTCCCAACTACTGTGTGAGGAAGCCTATCTGATAATGACTGGACTAGGCACAAATCTATGGGTTTAGNAGAATATCATTAGGAATCATTTCAGTGTAGCCTGAAGGTTTTCTCAGGTCCTGCCCAGACCTGGAGAACTGCAACCACTTAGAAAATAATCACTCAGAGGCTTAATATTATTTACAAATTGTATGGTCTATGGCAGGCTTCTTGCTAGCTAGCTCTTATAACTTAACTCAACCCATTTCTATTAATCTATATGTTGCTACATGGCCGTGGCATTACCAGTCTGCTGGCATCTTGTTGCTCCTTTGGCAGGGGCTGGCGTCTCTCCCACTTCCACCTTTCTTCTTCCTATTTCTCTCTTGAGTTTTTGCTTAGCTATAACCTGACTTGCCATAGGCCAGAGCAGGTTTATTTATTAACCAATCAGAGCAACACCTTTGGAGTGTACAGAAAGACATTTCACAGCACTTCCCCTTTTCTGTTCAATCAAAAAAGAAGGTTTTGACTTTAATGTAGTAAAATTACATATAAAAGAACCATTATCAAGCAAGAATTATAGTTACAATATCTACTATATTTGTGTTTGCCAAAATTAAAAAATATTTTATCTATCCTGTATTTGTGAGTTTAAAGTTTCATATCTAACTTATCTTTTATCATAACCAAGGAAAATTATAGCTATCTAGTCTTCAGCTACATCAAAGACTCCAGAAGGATACAATATTACCTAAGTAGATAGGAAATTGTAAGCAACTTCCAAAAATCTAGAACGAAGGGGCATCTGGATACCTGGACAGTCATCTGAAGTTCCTCTGCAACATTGAGACATCCATCTTCAGCCCAGAGCTTCTCCCTGTGCCCTGCAAAATGTCTGGAAGCCTCCTCTGAAAAGCAGGAACCTGAAGGTCCATCTCACCTTATTTTGGCAAAATTTAAGTAGTCATTTTTCCATGGGTCCTGAATGTCCAGTCAATACAACATTTTGTCAGTTCAGGTAAGAACAGTTACTTGCCTAAATGGCTAACTTTTGCCATAAGGAAAGCAAACTCCATATGGAGTTTCTTCGATGCCCATCATTTTCTTTGAAGTAAATTGGTGCTGCCAGGAGCAGACATATCTCAATGTCCAGAAAGTCTAAGTTATTAAAAACATTTTAAATGCTATATTCTGTTTGTCTTTGAAGTGCTTAAAGATTACCTATCTATCTGAAATATATCTCTGCATATCTAAAAAAGCTAATTAGCTTGATTAAAATGTTGACTATTATAGATGACTATTAATTTGTATTTTAAGTATATATTATATTTTTAAATGAGCTACATAAACATAATACTTTAAACGAGAGTAGAAATATACATACAGTACAACAAAATTAACTTTAAATTTGTATCAATAAACTAAAATCCATAGCAATGTAAAACATTTCAAACAAGTTGTTGCTCTTTAAAAGTAGATTCAATAATCTACCCTTTTATCATATCATATCTATATCTGCTTTTCTTTAGTAAGAGATTGCATTTATAATGAACTCCTTTTAAATAAAATTAAACATTTATAAACAATATTTTGGGAATTTGGGCATAACTTCTCTTACTACTTCCTGCTGATTGGGGGTNTTGATAATCTTATGGGAATCCTGAGGAAATTAAGAATTATACTTAAATCTTGGCTATGGTCTGTGAGGATGGATCATCTCAACCAGTTGCTTTGAAGCTGATTTTGGATGTTGGGTCATCTGGGCCATGGTGTCATTGGAAACCTTTCAGGGGATCTTGGCTGATCAAATTATATTAGCCTGGAAGCAATCCACAGGATCTCATCAGATGGGAATGTCTTTCTAAAAATGTGTTGCTCTGATTGGTTGATAAATAAAGCTGTTTGGCCAATGGTGAGGCAGAATAAGGTTAGGCGGGACATTCCAACTAGGGGAAGAGAAGCAAAGAGCAGAGCTGGGCAGACGCCATTCTGCCACCTAAAAAGTAACATGTAACAGCACACAGGTAAAGCCACGTGGAACACGTGGCAACATAGATTTATAAAATGGGTTAATTTAAGATGTAAGAGCTAGCTAGTGAAAAGCCTGCCAGGGCCATAGTTTAAAAATGATATAAGCCTCTGTGTGTTTATTTGGGTCTAAGCATCGTGGGAGCCAGGTGGGATCAGAGATCAGGACCAGACAAACTTTCTTCTACACTCATCTTCTGTGGAAACAAAAGCAGAACCTCTTTTCCAAAGCAATGTATCCTTAGACATAAATTTTGAAGTCATGATACCTTTAAATATATAAATATTTAATTTTTTTAATATATTAAAATAATTAAATATATGTTAATTATAATTTAATGTATTAAATATAAATATATTAAAATATTAAATGTATATATTTAAATTATATTTCCATGTTTATGTGGCTTATTTTTTATATTACTTTTACTGGCTCTTTAAAGACTTTATTTTTTTTAATTTTCTATTTCTTTATATAACTGCATGTACTCCTTTTCCTCTCTCTTCCAAGCCTATGTACATATTTACACTCACTGTAAACTGTTTGGAGTTTTATTCCATCTGAATCTGTCTCAATGTGAATCTATAATTCTTTTCTGAAAAGGAGAGATTTTAAACTTGTAAGCTGTGTGGTGACTTTGGCTCTTGATTCTACCTACCTCAACTTCCCAAAATGGCAGAGGTACTTTTATTGTCAGGAAACCATGCTCAACACTGACTCTGGGAAACAGTGGGTCTATGACTCTATCCAGCACCATGTAGCCAAGAAACCCTTTATCTTTTTCTTTTCTTTTTTTTATTGTCTGTACTAGCAAAAGCACCATGCAGTGCACTGAACGGCTTCGAGAAACCTCTGTGTATTGTGGCAGGAATCTGCCATATTGTAGCTCAAGTCTGCATGCCACAGCACCTCTATCATGACTTGCCTGAGAGACATAACTAGGAAACTGTTTTTACCTCCGGTTTAGAATCTTTGTTTTTATAGTTTTCTCAGGTTTTGGGTGGAAATTCTTGCCCTATGTTGGGTGCCAAATATATCTGGAAGATTTTTTTTCAGGTCCTCCCCTGCTCCGCAGTCCTACAGCTGCTTAGAAAATAATCACTCAAAGGCTTAATATTATTTACAAACTATATGGCCTATGGCAGGCCTCTTGCTAGCTAGCTCTTATAACTTATCTCAACCATTTCTATTAATCTATATATTGCCAAGTGGCCATGGTGTTACCAGTTTGCTGGAATCTTGTTGGTCCTTCAGCAGTGGCTGGTGTCTCTCCTGTTTTCTCTTTTCTTCTTCCTTTCTCTTTTTGGATTACCTTCTTAGCTATAACCTGACTTGGCATAGGCTAGAGCAGTTTTATTTATCAACCAATCAGAGCAACACATTCAGAATGTACAGAAAGATATCCCTCAGCATTTCAGTTTTTTGTTTGTTTGCTAATAATATTTGTTTCTACCCTAGATCTCTGGCTATCCAGTCTCCTGGCCATCCAGGCAATGTAGGACATGGGCTCCCTCTCATTGTATGGGCCTCAAGTAAATCATAGGTTGCTTGGCCACTTCTACAAGTTCTGTGCAGACAAGACAGATAGTAGGTGGAGGGGTTTGTGGCTGGGTTGGTGTCCAGATTTTTCTTTCTTTAGCCTATAGAGTACCTTCTCATGCCAAAAATACTATGACATAAGGGTGAAGGAATGTACATGGAATGTACAAACCATCATGACCTCTCTACATTCAATGAGCTGTGTGGATGTCGTCCTCATGAATGCTCTTCTCTATGCCCCCCTTGCCAATTGCATGTTATCAGTTTTCAGAGAGCAGTCTTTTGTCCTAGCATTAGCCTGAGTTGTTTAAGGATGTCCATGGGACCTCTAGCTTCAACAACTCAACTGAATATAATGCAGTCCCACCACTGAAAGGTTTGCTTGGCTACAAAAGATGGCCAGTTCAGAACCTGTATCCTCCATTACTAGGAGTCCTCTCTAGGGTCACCCTCATAGATCCCAGAAAATTTCTACTGCACTAGGTTTCCACACTACCTTCCCAATGCCCCTCAATTCCAACTGTATCTCCTTCAATTCCTTCCCCATACATAACCTGTACCATTCCTGTTCCAACCTGCCCCAGTCCACTTACATAATCTATTCTATTTTCTTGATCCAGGTAGGTCCATGCNTCACCCTTATAGACACCCTCTTTGCTTAACCTCACTGGGTTTGTGGATTGTGGTATCATTATCTTTTACTTTATGGGTACTATCTACTTATAATGGAGCACATACTATATTTGTCTTTACGGATCTGTGTTACTTCACTCAGGATAATTTTTTTCTAGTTGAATCGATTTTCCTGAAAAATTCATGATGTCATCATTTAACTGCTGAAACTCCATTGTGTAAATGTACCACACTTTCTTTATTTATTCTTAGGTTGAGGAACATCTTGGTTTCCAGTTTCTGGCTATTAAAAATATCTGCAAAGAACATAGTTGAGCAAGTGTCCTGTGGTAGGATTGAGTGTTCTTTGGATATATTCTCAAGAGTTGTATAGCTGGTTCTTGAGTTAGATTGATTCCCATTTTTCTGTGGAACCACCATTTTGACTTCTAAAGTGGCTATACAAGTTTGTACTCCCACCAGCAATGGAGAAGTGTTCCCTGTACTCCACATCCCTGCCATCAAGCAAGCTGTCACTTGTGTTATTGATCTTAGCCATTCTAACAGGTGTAAGATGAAATCTCAAAGTTGTTTTGATGTACATTTCCCTGATGACTAAGTATGTTGAACGTTCTCTAAGCATTTCTCAGTGGTTTAAGATCCATCTATTGAGAATTTTCTTTTTAGATCTATATATATTTTTTAGTTGGATTGTTTGTTTTTTAATGTCTATTTTCTTGAGTTATTTATATATTTTGTGTAGTAGACCTTTATCAGAGGTGGAGATNGTAAACATATTTTCCCATTCTGCAGGCTGCCTCTTTATCCAATCTGATGTCCTTTGTCTTACAGGAGATTTTTATCTTCATGAGGTGCCATGTATTAATTGTTGATTTTAGTGTGTTTAGTCTATTTGTATTTTGTTTAGAAAGTTGCCTCCTTTGCCAATGCATTAAAGGCTGCTCCTCACTTTGTCTTCAATAAAGTCAGGTGTATCTGGTTTTATGTTGAGGTTTTTGATCCACATGGACTTGAGTTTTGTGCAAGGTGATAAATATGGATCTACTTGCATTTTTTGTTGCAAACATCCAGTTTTATCAGCACCATTTGTTGAAGATGTTTTCTTTTTTTCCAGTGTGGTTTTATGCCTTCATTATAAAAAATCAGGTGTCCATAGATGTGTGGACTTATGTTTGGATCTTCAATTCAATGACATTGATCAATATATCTGTTTGTATACCAATACCATGTAGTTTTTATTACTATACCTCTGTCCTACAATTTAAAACCAGGAATGGTGGGACCTCTAGCAATTCTTTCATTGTTCAGGACTGTTTTTANTAATCCTAGTATTTTTTTTGTTGTTGTTTGTTTTTCATTATGAAGTCAAGAATTGTCCTTTNGGGTTTTCAAAGTGGATTTTTTTTGGATTTTGATGGGGATTGCCTTAAATCTGTAGATTGTTTTTGGTAGAATGTCCACTTTTACTGTTGATCCATGTACATGGAAGATCTGTCCATCTTCTGATATCTTCTTCAATTTCTTTCTTCAAAGACTT
>LZPO01018507.1:0-13299 GCA_001675575.1 Neotoma lepida | reverse complement strand
CTGATTGTGACTGTTACATGACCTACTGCTTTGAGTCCCTGGCTACCATAATTGACTTTGTCCTTTATTTGTACAGGATTGTTTTAGCTATTCTGTTTACTTTTCGACGTGAAGTTGAATATTGTTCTTTCAAGGTCTGTAAAGAAATGTGTTGGGATTTTGATGGTGATTACATTGAATCTGTAGATTGCTTTTGGTAAGATGGCCATTCTTACTATGTTAATCTTACCAATCCATGAGCATGGGAAAACTTTCTATCTTTTGATACATTCTTCATTTTCTTCTTAAAAATTCTGAAGTTTTTGTCATATATGTCTTTCACTTGCTTGATTAGAGTTATACCAAGATATTTAACATTATTTGAGACTATTATAAAGAGTATTGATTTTCTGATTTCTTTCTCAGCCCATTTGTCATTTGTATATAGGAGAGTGACTGNTTTTTGTTTTTTGTTTTTTTTTTAGTTAATCTTGTATCCAGCCACTTGACTAAAGGTGTTTATAAGTTGTAGGAGTTCCCTGGTAGAGTTTTTGGGATCATTTTTGTATAATGTCATATTATCTGTGAATAATGATACTTCAACTTCTTCCTTTCTAATTTTTATTCCCTTGATTTCCTTTAGTTGTCTTGCTTTACCGAAAACTTCAAGTACTATATTGAATAAGTATGAAGAAAATAGACAACCTTGTCTTATTCCTGGTTTTAGTGGAATTGCTTTAAATTTCTCTCCATTTAATTTGATGTTGGTAATAGGCTCATTGTATATTGCTTTTAATATTTTTAGGTATGTCTCTTTTGTCCCTAATCTCCACAAGACTATTATTATGAAGAGGTATTAGATTTTGACAAAGGCTTTTTCAGCATTTAAGAGGATAATCATGTGATTTTATTTTCTTTCTGTTTGTTTATATGGTAGATTCCATTGACAGAGTTTCATATGGTGAGCCATCCCTGCATTTCTGATATCAAGCCTGCTTTGTTATGGTGNATGATCTTTTTGATGTATTTTTGGATTTGGTATGCCAATATTTTATTGAGTATCTTTGCACCAGTGTTCATGAGTGAAATTGATCTATATTTCTCTTTGTTGAGTCTTTGTGTGGTTTGGCTATCAAGGTGACTGTGGCTTCATAGGAATAATTTGTCAGTGTTCCTGTCTCTACTTTGTGGAATGATTTTAAGAGTATTGGTATTAACTCTTCTTTCTTTGAAAGTCTGGTAGAATTCTGTGTTATAACCATTTGGCATTGGGCTTTTTTTAGTTGGGAGAATTTTAATGACTGCTTCTGTTTCCTTAGGGGTTATCAGTTTATCTGATCTTGATTTAACTTTTGTAAGTGATATCCATCAAGAAATTTGTCCATTTCCTTCCCAATTTTCAACTTTTGTGGAGTATAGATGTTATAAGTATGACCAAAAGATTCTTTGGATTTACNCAGTGCCTTTTGTTATAAATTCCTTTTTGTTTCTGATTTTATTGATTTGCATATTTCTCTCTGCATTTTAGTTAATATGGATAAGGGTTTATCTATTTTGTTGATTTTCTATAAGAACTAACTCTTTGTTTCATTGATTCTTTGTATTTTCTCTTTGTTTCTATTTTATTAATTTCAGCCCTCCGTTTGATTATTTCCTGCCACCTACTCCTCTTACATGTGTCTGCTTCTTTTCATTCTAAAGCTTTCAGTTGTGATGCTAAGTCACTAGTATGAGAGCTCTCCAAATTTTTCATGAAGGCTCTTAGTGCTAAAAACTTTCCTCTTAGCACTAATTTCATTATGTCCCCTAAGTTTAGTTATATTGTGCATTCACTTTCATTGAATTCTAGAAAGTGTTTAGCTTCTTAGTTACTTCCTTAACCCANTGGTAACCTAGTATANAGTTGTTCAGCTTTCATGAGTTTGTAGGTTTTCTGCTGTTTCTGTTGTTGTTTAAAGCCAGCTTTAATNCATAGTGGTCTGATAAGAGACAAGGGGTTATTCCAATTTTCTTTTTATCTGTTGAGATTTGCTTTGTGGCCAAGTATAGAGTCAGTATTGGAGATTGTTCCTTCTGGTACGGAGAAGGTATATTATTTTCTGTTTGGGCAAAATGTTCTGTAGATATCTGCTAGATCCATTTGAGTCATAATATCTGTTAGTTCCATTAATTCTCTATTTAGCTTCTGTCAGGAATACTTATCCTTTGGTGAGAGTGGGGTGTTTAATTCTCTCACAATTGCTGCATGGGGTTCTATGTGTGATTTAACTTTAGTAATATAACTTTTATAAATATGGATGCCCTTATATTTAAGGCAAAGATGTTCAGAATTGAGAAATCATCTTGGTGGATTTTTCCTTTGATGAATCTGAAATGCCCTTCTCCATCTCTTTTGATTAATTTTGGTTGGAAGTCTATTTTGTTAGATATTAGGATAGATACACAGCTTGCTTCTTAGGTCCATGATTGGAAAATCCTTTCTATCCCTTTACTCTGAGGTCATGTCTGTCTGTGATGTGGAGGGTTATTTCTTGTATGCAGCAGAATGATGGATCCTGTTTTCGTATCCACTCCATTATCCTGTGTCTTTTTGATGGTAAATTGAGTCCATCGGTTTTGATGGATGTTAATGAGCAATGAGTGTTAATTCTTGTTGTTATAGTGGCAGTGGTAGTGTGTGTGTCTATTTGTGTGTGTCTGTGTGTCTATGTGTTTCCCTTTTTTGCTTTGCTGGTGTGAGATTATCTATTGCCTGTGTTTTTGTGGGTGTAGTTAACTTCCTGGGGTTGTAGATTCCCTTCTAGTACCTTCTGTAGGGCTGGGTTTCTGGGTAGATATTTTTAAATTTGACTTTGTCATGAAATATCTTGTTTTCTCCATCTATGATATTTGACAGTTTTGCTGGGTATAGTAGTATGGGCTGGCATCTGTGGTCTCTTAGTGTCTGCAAGACATCAGTTCAGGCCCTTCTAGATTTTAGAAGAAGTTAAGAAGTCAAGTATGATTCTAATAGGGCTTCCTTTATATGTTACTTGGTTTTTTTTTCCCTTGCAGCTTTTAATATTCTTTCTTTATTCTGCATGTTTATTTTCTTATTATTATGTGGCAAGTGGATTTTGTTTTCTGATCCAATCTATTCAATGTTCTGTAAGCTTCTTGTAACTTTGTAAAATATGTCCTTATTTAGGTTAGGAAATTTTTTCTATTGATTTTGTTAAATATATTCTCTGGGTTTTTGATCTGGGTTTCTTCTCCTTCTATTCCTATTAAGTTTGGTCTTTTCATAGTGTCCCAGATTTCCTGGATGCTTTGTGTTAAGAATTTTTAGATTTAACATTTTCTTTGACTAATGAATCTATTTCCTCTATAGTGTCTTCAGTGCCTGAGATTTTCTCTTCAATGTCTTGTATTCTGTTGATCATGTTGCATCTGTATTTTCTGTTTTATTACCCAGATTTTTCATGTCCAGTATTCCCTTGCTTTGTGTTGTATTTATTGCTTCTGTTTCCATTTTCAGGTCTTCATTCCTTTATATGTTTGCTTTTTCTTGGTCTTCTTTTAGGGATTTATTGATTTCTTCATAATTTTTTTCCCACAATTTCTTTAAGGGAATTTTTTCATATCCTCTTTAAGGACCTCTATCATCTTTATAGTCATTTAAAATCATTTTCATGTACTTCAGCTGTGTTGGAATGTTCAGGTCTTGCTGTTGTATGATAGTTGGGCTCTGGTGGTGTCATATTGCCCTTTCTGTTATTGATTGTGTTCTTACACTGGTACTAAGGCAGCC
This sequence comes from Neotoma lepida, assembly GCA_001675575.1. Taxonomy (NCBI): domain Eukaryota; kingdom Metazoa; phylum Chordata; class Mammalia; order Rodentia; family Cricetidae; genus Neotoma; species Neotoma lepida. Next base: position 9,530 of record LZPO01018507.1, on the reverse strand, counting down.
TATAATAGTTGATTCTAGGTCTAGTTGTTGATACTTGCACTTGCATTTATTGGATGTGTGTGATTTTTCCCTTTGTTTCTCTTTCCTCTCTGGTCTTCTGGCCTAATTGTCAAAGGGTTCTGGTGACTAGCTTGTCTTCAGGTCCAGTAGGATGTCCTCTTTTGGGGCTAGGAGTCTCTCGTTATGGTCTGGTCTATGATAAAGCTGAAGTCTTTTTCCCAAGTTATCATCCAGAACGTGGAGCCCAGGGAAGGGTGTACACTCTGAGTTGTAGAGCAGGCTTAAAGGAGTTTTGAAGGTGATTGGTGGTGTCTTACCTAGGGTTCCTAGGACCAGCCTAGCTTCTAGTAAATCTACCAGGGATGTAGACTACTGATTAGTTTTTTGATGGTAGCTTATTTTCATTATTATGCTATTCCTAGTAGTTTCTATTCAATGATTAGTTACGGTAACTTTTAAAATTTACTTTGTGGATATAATTTTTATATTCTAACTTCTATTTTCTTTTGTTGTTCCTTTTCCTATATTAAGCTACTTTGATCCTCTTATTTTTCATATATTTTTATGTTGATTTTCTTATATATCATCTTTAATAATTGCTGTGGGATGTCATTCTGTATGCTATGTAAGATGAATTTTTAAATGGTCTTATTAAATAAAAACACAGGGCCAGAAATAGGTTGAAAATCTGACAGAGATCAGAGGAATTAGGAACAGTCACCAGCTTCACCTTACCAATGCCTCTGCTTCCAAAAGAATATGTGATTTCCTATATCTCCGTGCCTATATCCCTTTCTATTCTGTTTTCCCATTGGCTCTCTCAGCCTAGTTACATCACTTTTTGTCTGTCTTTATAGACCTCCAGAATTTTATGGTTGGTGTTGGGATTAAAGGCATGTGTCTTATGCTTGACTTTGTTCCTAGTGTGGCCTAGAACTCACAAAGATCCAGACGGACCCTGCTTGCTAGGTGATAGGATTAAGGGCATATGCTAACATTGCCAGTCTAGTGGCTGACCTTTTTTCTCTGATCCTCAGATAAATTTTATTGGGTGACATAGATAAAATACCACCACAATGCTGTGAATATATGTTGCTCTGATTGGTTGATAAATAAAATGCTGATTGGCCAGTGGCCAGGCAAGAAGTATATGCAGGGTGAGCAGACAAGGAGAATTCTGGGAAGAAGAAGGCTGAGTCAGGAGTTGCCCGCCAGACACAGAGGAAACAAGGTGACAAGGCAGAACTGAGAAAAGATACCAAGCCACATGCCTAAACTTAGATAAAAATTATGGGTTAATAGAATAATCAAACTTATAGTCATGTTAGTTAGGTTTTCTAGGTATACATAGATATATTTCAATCAGATAGGTAATCTTAAAACACTTCAAAGACCTACGGAATATGGCATTTAAAATGTTTTAAAAACTTAGACTTTCTGGACAGTGAGACATGTCTGCTTCTGGCAGCACTGATTTACTTCAAAGAGAAAGATGGATATTGAAGACACTCCATATGGAGTTTATCTTTTTCTTGGCAAAAATAGCCATTTGGGCAAGAAACTGCTCTTGCCTGGACTGCTGATAGTACATTGTGTAAACTGGACATGCAGGACCCATAGGAAGGTGACCTTTAAACTTTGTAAGATCAGATGGTCNTTCAGTTTCCTGCTTCACAGAGGAGACTGCCAGATATTCTACAGNACACAGGAAAAGTGACTGAGAAACTCAAGGCTTATAGGTTGAAAATGAATGCCCTAATATTGCAGAGGAACTTTGGGTGACTGTCCAGACAGCCAGCTGTCTATGTCATTTCCAGAATTTTGGAAGTTGCTTATAATGAATTTTCTGTTTACTTAGGTAATATTATATCCTTCTGGGGTCTTTGATGTAGTTGATGACTAGATAGTTATAATTATAATTTTCCTTGTTTATGATAAAAGATAAGTTAGATATGGAACTTTAGACTCACAAATATAGGATAGATAGAATATTTTCTTTAAATTTGCCAAATATAAATACACCAGGTATTGTAACTGTAATTCTTGCTTGGTAACTGTTCTATTATATATAATTTTACTATGTTAAACTCAAAACCTTCCTTTTTGATTAGACAGAAAAGGAGAAGTACTGTGAGATGTCATTCTGTATGTTGTGAATATGTGTTGCTCTGATTAGTTGATAAATAAAATGCTGATTGGCCAGTAGCCAGTCAGGAAGTAAAAGGAGGGTGAACAGAAGAGGAGAATTCTGGGAAGAGGAAGGCTGATTCAAGAGTCACCAGCCAGACATAGAGNAAGCAAGATGACATGGCAGAACTGAGGAAATGTACCAAGCCACGTGGCTAAACATAAATAAGAATTATCGGTTAATTTAAGTGTAAGAGCTAGTCAGTAATAAGCCTGAGCTAATGGCCAAGCAGTTATAATTAATGTAAGCCTCTGAGTAATTATTTTGCAAGTGGTTTNGGGACTGCCAGGCCAAAGGAACACAGGCCTGATGAGACCAGGCAGGACGGAGAAACCTGCCAACTGCAAATAACGTCCTCGATATCCTGATATGCAGCTGCCCTTCATAGTGCATTTTGCAACTTCTTCAACATTACTTTATATTTTCATCTGATGCTAGGTTCATTTAATAAGTATTTTTATTTTTCTTTCTATGCAGAGATTTTTATTTTCTGATTTTATATTTAATTTCCAGATGATATTAGGTCAACTCATATTATTGGTAATGTTACTACTTTATTAAGTAATTTTTATATTTTTAAAAATAGCTTGGAATGTTAAAAATAGTTGAAATTTGTAACTGACTAGTGAAGTAATAATTTTATCCCTAGAATTCTTTTACTACTGTAGCATCTTCCTGGAGATAAACTCATCTTTTAGATTCAAGCCTTTACTACCATATAAACCACACACACACACACACACACACACACACACACACACACACACACACGCACATTTTAAATGAAGTTACCATATGTTGGTGGGGCAATACACCACTAAGCATCTTATGTTACTGAATAAAAACTCCAAGTACCAGGCATGGGTTATACCATTTTGAGTTGTTGGTCTATGGAGTTCCATAGAACCCTATCCAACATTACAGGCAATTGCCAATGCTATTGGCTACTATCTACAACTTGAAAGTAAGATCTTATTGCTTCAGCAATATTTATGCAATAGAACATGGTGAAAAGTAGTTAGCACTCAACTAAAGCTTTATCTTTATTGGATAGTATTCATAAAACCAGAAGTTTCTGTACACACTACTGGAATACAGGAATAATTTTCAGTCTCACCAAGCTATGAGCCTGTGAGCTACAATGACATGCCTGCAAGATATACCCCTGGTACAATATTGGCACAAATACAGTGATGTTAACCCACCATTATTATTTTGGATTTAAATCTGACTCCATGATATGGAATCCATACTTGACACTATTATTGAGGGCAGGATCATAGGGCTAGGTAAGTCATGGACCTGAGGGGGAAACATTCTACTATTATTCTGCTATGGAACATACCAATTCTGTTATTACTAATAACATAATGCCATACCAATTTGTGAGTGCATCACTCAACTCTCATCAAAGAAGCTTTTACTCAGAGTAGATGATAACTAACAAGAAAACCCACAACTGGAGAGCCTGAAGAGAATTAGAGATTTTAAATGCACATCACTAAATGGGCAGTCTTTACTACATCAGTTTCCTCCAGGTCAGGGACTTATGTGGAAAACGAAAAATGATAGCAAGAATGAGAGATGGTGGATGACTTCAAGGAAACATTTTCCATGGACAACAGGGTAGATGCACATACGAACTCACAGTTAGTATGACAGGATGCATAGGCTCAAGCGAAACAAAATTCTAACTTAGAGAAAGGAAAGCGGGCACATAATCTCACTTTAACTAAGATGATGTTTACTTCTGATAGCTGCTGGGAGAGGGAAAAACCTGTTTTCTTCAGTGAAGAGACACTTGATATATCAAATGCCCCATGCTCAGGAGTAGTTGTATAATGCAAATTAGATTCATACTATGTGTACAAGGGGTGTTGAGGTGTTTTTATTTGCAGAGAGACTTTGGTGGATAGTGAGATGAGAAAAGATATGGGAGGAATTTTTGTAAGGGAAAGAATATGACTAATATATTGAATGAAAAATTTCAAGAATAAATAAAAAGGTTATTTTAAAAAAAATATTTGTGTTTATTAGCTGAGAAGTTAACCTTGGAATCTTCTACTCCTATAGTAAAATTCCATTTAAGTACTCACTATGATTTAACTGATTGTCTGACAAAAGTTCTAAACCGTATTAAGAAAATTAACAGCAAAATCTTAATAAAAACTTTAAATATATAGGAGAGTTAAGCATGTATATATGTATTTAAGAAATCAGAATTATACATACTAAATGTTTTGCAGACATGTAATGACAAGTGACATGTTAGAGTAAAAGGGACCACCCTGGTTCCTGGTTTATGGTCCAGAACACCCCCATCTAGACCTGACCCAAGTTTGACTTTATCTGGAATTATATTCTTATTCAAAGCTCAATTTCTCTCCTGCTTTCTTCATTTCTTGCAGGTTTTTGTGAGGGGTCTTCTTTTAAGCCCTGGGCTCTCCTATCTTTCTCAGTATTGCTTCTAAGGAAATTCATGCTGATGCACATATATGTGCATAAAAATATGATTTTTTGGGATTCTAGAATAAAAGAAATTTGAATAAGAGAAAGAAAATGTAGTTAGAGAAGTTGGTTTTATGTATCAAAGATACTTACTTTCTCACTGTGACACCTTGTCTTTCTCCAAAAGAAAGATAAAGATGAGAAATGTCCATGAATATTAGACACATCTTTATAGATCATTGGATTTTTTTTAAATGCTTGTATTTGTGTTATCTTTTAATATATGTATTGGTCTTAAACTGAAATCAAATTTTGTTCTGAGATGTCNACCCCAAGAGTAAAATTATTGTATATTTCACCTTCTTATATAGCCTTGCTACAATGATAATTGTGCTGTGGCAGCTTCAGTCTTATTTTTCATAGATTATCTCAATGTGCACTTATAATATTTGAATGTCTGATTAAAATTAAACATCAATATGACTACCTCACTGAAGTAAGGTGAAGAAAATGTTACAAGCTGAGTACAAACTGAGAAAACAGTGCAGAGATACTCTTTTCTTTTGTTTTTCAGCTTGTTTACAGGATGGATTATAGTGTGTTTTCAACTTCAGGAGATGGGGAAACAACACAGATGCACTCTGGTGGACTACCTTCAAGATATTCTGATCCTGTTGTATGTTCAAAACTCATTACTCATTTTAATTTCTAAAAATCACTAGTAAAGGGAAATTTTTCATAAGGAAAAAAGGCATTAAAAGATATTTTCCTTCAGAGATTACCTGGTACAGCTATAAATCGCATGTCACTTGGTGATATGTGTATAACTACTTAGCTTGACAAAGTTGGGCAGTAATTATATGATTTATGAGGTGCAGCAGAAGAGACCCTTCAAGGGGATAGTCACAGTGACCAATATATTTGAGATGAGAGACAATTTTTAATTTTCTTAATATCAATTCCAATCTATAGGGAAAAGAAAACAATTTGTATGTCAAGTATAACTTTTGCAATTTAAATAGATTAAATAAAATCAATTTTAAAAATTAATATGGTTTATCAAGATAATAATAACTAACTGCTTATATTATATTAGAATAGGAACTATTATTTTATCTCTCAAGAAATAGATATCTACCATAAAATGGACATATTTTATTATATGAAGCATGCATATGTATTTCTAGTTCACAGTCAAACTCTATAAATTTTATCATAACATAAAATCTTCTGTGGATCTCAGTTTGCTGATTTTTAAGAATAGTATNAAAATNCTATTGAATTAGGTTATTCTGAAAGTTCTACAAGTTGTCAAACATAAAGTGTCTCAGAATGCTCTCTATTATATAGGTTTGTTCAGTTTAACATGATTGATATCATATAAGAATAATTTAATAATACAAAGTGTTTTTAAAGAAATCCATTTTACCACAACTTTTATTTTAAGACTAAGTATTTTAGGAATATAACAACTTCAAATATCAAAAAGATATACACTACACAGCTATCAATAGTAGTAAAATTTGTGTAACCATGTAGTTGACTGAATGGACCATTTCTAATGGATCATTTCTAATGTACTCTTAATTTTATGTTAGATTCTGAAGTTGTGGGATTAAAGTAAGATTTTTCTCATGAATGACAACAAACAATCTAACTTAAAAATGAATATTGTGANGACTAATCTTGTTCGTTAAGACACATGTGAGAAGAAGAAACACTTCCATCAGATTGGCTTGTGGACATAGATGAGACATTTTCTTGAAAGCTCACTGCTGTAGGGAGGGTCACTCAAATGTAGGGGGTGCTATCCATAGGCAGAAAAGTCAGGGCTACATAAAAACAGGAGCTAATGTGTCTTCTTGTTTTGTAGGTATTGTTTTGGCAATCATATTGTTCATCCCTGTCATGTTCAGAAAATGTAGCAATAATAAGGAGGAAGAGGTCATGAATTTGCAAGGAAGTGAGGGAGTAAAAGGAAGTGTTTGATGTAGATGAGAGCAGGGTAGAAAGAATAGAGAGTACTCATGAATGAAATTCTCAAAAATAATAAAAATCAAAATAAGCAAATTAAAAATAAAAGGTAACTAAAGTTGAGCTAGGGAGCAAGCAATTAAAGAGCTTTCCTCTGTATTATCTACTTTAGTTCCTACATCCAGGTTCCTGCTGTGACTTCCTATCACAGATTTTTTCAGTGATGAACTACTGGAAGTGTAAGATGAAATGAACCCTTTCCTCCCCAAGTTATTTTGGTCATGATGTTTATCAAAGCAACAGAAAAGCAAACTAGGACAGGAAATAGACATGCCTATTTTTAAAATATACAAATGGTCAAGACCAAAGAGTTCAGCATTCTTAAACACTAGAAAATACAAAGCAAAACCACAATGTGGTAACACCTTACCTCATTAAAAATCATTACTGTCAAGAAGATTAAAGTGTTGGTAAGGGGATACAAAACAGAGAGTTATACACTGCTGAAGGGAATGTAAATAAGTATAAACATTATGAGAAATATATGGAATTATTCAAGGAAGTAAAAATAACGCCACCACATGGTTCAGCTATTCCACTTCTAGCTATGATGAAAAATTAAATCAGTATCTCACAATGAAGTCTGTACTCCTTCTGTTTTACAATTTCCTTATTAATAATAAAGAAATGGAGACAACATAAATGCCTATCATCTGATGAATGAATAGAGAACATGATATATATTACATATAATATATATTATGTAAAGAACATTATATACACATGATACTATCCACTCATAAAACAGAACGAAGCATAGACTCCTAATATTTGTAACAACATGGATAAACTGGAGTTCATTATGTTCAGTGAAGTAACCACGGCACAGAAAGAAATTCCCACATGGTCTCACTCTTATATGCAACTCTAGTTGATGTCTTCGCAACATAACTTAGTTTCTCAATTTATGTTATTGTATAACTGATAAATGCAAATTTATAATAAAAATGTTTCAAAAGGGTTTTTTTTTTGGTTTATTTTTTATTTTGCCTTGCAAGTGATTGAATGTTTTAGGATGGTCCTTCTGTATGCTGTGAATGTATGTTGCTCTCATTGGTTAATAATAAAGCTGTTTTGGCCNTTGGTAACGCAGAATAAGGTTTGGCGGTTCAATCAAACTGAAAAATTGGAGGAAGAGGGGCATAGCTGAAGCAGATGCAAGCCAGTCACACAAGGAGAAAGATTCCAAAGGACTGGTAAGCCATGGTCATGTGGTGGCACGGATTAATAGAAATAAGTTAATTTAAATGTAATAACTAGTTAGGAATAAGCCTGAGCCATTGGCCAAATATTTATAATTAATATAAACCTCTGAGTGATTATTTGGAAGTGGCTATGGATCAGGGCAAGACAGAGAAACTGCATTTACAATTGAACTAGGGACTTGCACATGCCCAACAAGCTACATGTCCACACAATTCAAAGAGATCTTTATAAAGAAAATATTTACTAAAAATATAATCCTTGATATAACCATGAAGTATAAGAAGCAACTTTATTTATACAGCCAGAGCAGTCTTTTATAGTCAGCATTAAGTTTATTTTTTAAGCACCATGTGCCTCACCTTAGACTAGTCAAAACACTAAATTCATGGATTTTATCTTTACCTCATTACAAAATATGATGATTATTCTAATTTATGTTTTTAGAGATAATTTTTGTATGGTCCTATTTTATGTTTGTTAAGAGACAGAGGCACATATCTCTTTAAACAGCAACCAAAAACCAAATTAACACACACACACACACACACACACACACACACATATATATATATATATACATATATATTTCATAGATGAAATAATTTTCTTCTAAATTTTGGAGGGGGATAAACATTCAGGTTACCCCATAATGTGGCCCTAGAAATGCTTCCTCTCTTCTCTGAGGCTTGTTTCCTTCTGATACCAAGACCCTTTAGATATCCAATCAGAATGTGCCCTGTGACTCCTGAACNAATGAATTTTGGATTCATATCCTGCTTTTAATAGAAATAACTAGTTAATTCCATAGGAGAAAAATGATTGTTGTTATTTTAGAAAATATTGGATCTCAATTAAAGCTGAGATGAGCAGAACCTTGTAGCTCAGTAACCAATCAGCTGAGCTTGTTTACTGAGTTCCAGATTAGGAGAGATGCTATCACTCTCTCTCTCTCACACACACACACACACACACAGAGTTTCTGAAGGATTACATTTTAAGGTTGAAGTTGTACTTTGGGCTCAACAACCATGTACTTAAACCTGTACAGAGGTTCTCTCTATCTGTGTGTGTATGTGTGTGTGTGTTTCTGTGTGTGTGTGTCTGTCTCTGTCTCTGTCTCTGTCTGTCTGTGTCTCTCTCTTTGAAGTTCTGGGGCTATGAAGAAAATTAAGATGAATGCTTAGTAAAATGTTTATATTATCAAAATCCACAGAAATTTCTCTTCAAATTGTGAGCAGTAGGTAAACTTTGTTCTATATATTTAAATAAATATTGTTTTATGCTTCCTTCAACTATATTTCAGTTCATAAAAACTGACAATTTCAAATATAGTACAAATTTGAAAACAGATGAGTAGAGAAGTTTATGAACATATTTACAATGTAACTCAATTTAGAATGAGTGCAGTTCAGGTCTGTCTCATGTCAGCAATTATTTCATACAGAAATGTTTCTTTGGGGTTCTGGAATTCACATATACATGCAAACATGGACAATAGATAGATAGATAGATGGATAGATAGATAGGTACCTAGTCATACATATATATACATACACATATATTATATATATGTATATTATATATATTATATTTATATATATTATACATTATATATATTTGAGATAGGACCCTAATCTAAACAAAATTTATTTGT
>LZPO01018506.1:12770-27798 GCA_001675575.1 Neotoma lepida | reverse complement strand
CTGAGAGGGAAAGAATCTGAACACAACAGATTAATCTCCCATTAGTGGACAGTGTGACCTTGCACAAGTCTTTGAGGTTCTGGATGTTTTTGAGGTAGATGAACTATCTCAACCTCAAAGTCCTTTGAATTCATTTCTTCCAAAATTTATAATTCTTATCTCAGCATTGGAAGCATGATGTTGTGCTGGTGGTGGATTGGTAGAGTTATTTTCACATGCAGAAAAGGCACAATGCTGTCAGATGCATGAGAGAAATAAGCATTAGAGGTGTCCCCTCACAGAATGTTCTGAGCCACTGACTGATTACCACTCAGAAGTTCACATTTATATCATTATATGACTTATGCTTTTGGAACTTAACAGTTCTTTGCTTGAGGACAGAGGGAATTCAATTCTTTGTACACAATCTGAAATAAGACATGGAAAATTTATTAGCATTTATAAAATACCTAACATATATGTACTATTTTAGAAGTTTGAGAGTATTGTTAAATTGAATTTAAAAGAAAATATATATCAAAATTAATAGGGACTGGCAATTTAAAATCTTACAAGGTTTTGAATAATAGATTATGTTATAATTTAAAATAAGATTTTATTTTTAATCCAAGGTATTCTCTGCTGTAAGAATGTGAGTCCAAATAATAAGTTGGGCAATACACTGATCTCACAAATAATACAGCAGGTTAAAACAAAGTTTTTCAGCTTTACCAGAAGGTACCACTCTCTGAACAATGGAGAAGTAAGCCATTACAGGGAACATACTAAAACTATTATGTATAGAAATAGTGTGCACTATATCATAAATGGATTCATCTAGCAGGAGGAACTTCCATCATCGAATGAAGCCCTTGGTAAGAGATTAAATAACTACAGTTGTGATAATGCACATTGACCTAACAGCTCCTGCACTCAAGGCTCCACAGTAACTGCTTAACGTTTCCCATTCCAGAGCATCCTCAAAGTAAATCTGAGAATTAGGTTAGTATTGTCCTCCTTTTGCACTTAAAGAAACTGAAGCTATGAAAGATTGGATAATTTTCAATGGTAACAAAGGTAATATGGAGCAAAATAAAAAGTAAAATCCATATCCTTCTGCGTCCAAAGCCAAGGCTGATTCAGTTACTTTAAGCTGCATTAATGACCCAAATATCAGTATTCAGAGAAGTTGTGCAATAGAAGCAAGTGGAAAGTGGTTATATCATAAAGCACAGTATTCATGAAGGAATTCTTGAAGCAAACATGATTTAAGATGACTGAAGAATGGAACTCATTACTCCTGTGGTGGTGGAGCACCACATTGCAACTTTTTATCACAGTGAAGAAAGCATTCATGTATAAACTCCAAATTACCCAGTAATCAAAGGAAATTGTTTGAGGCATATTCTTATATTTAAGTAAGAGTATGGGTGCATTGTTTCAAATTTTCAAATACTATCCATCTTATATAAAATGGTATTGTTATACTCTGTAAAGGTAGGGACATTTTAGAGTTCTCTCTTTTTTCTTGAGGCAGAGCTGTTGTATTGAACTATTTCATCTAACAGACGTGTGTGTGTGTGCGTGTGTGTGTGTGTGTGTGTGTGCATGTATGTGTGTGTTGTGTGGTATGTTTGTGTGTGTGGTGTGTGTGTGATGTTTATGTGTGTGTGAGTGGTGTGTATATGTGTGTTTGTGGTGTATGTGTGGTGTGTGTGTATGTATACAAACTGAAGCTCTTTAATAGTGAATGATAGTCTTAACTTTGAATGGATCAATATTGCCAAAGTCCCCTATTGAGAAGAGGAAGGTGAGTTCATTGTTTGTCATGGTAAGGAACTTGGTGAGATTTCAGAAGTAAAGTTTGGGTAGGTTTTGTTTGTAGTGTTTGTGTGTGTGAGACAAAGACTCTGCAATCTTGTTTAAGGTGATAAATTAGGATGATTGAATTTAGAAAGGTGAGTATAATGGACAAACAGTCTACTGCTTAGCTACATCCTACTAGACTTCCACATAAGTCTTAATGGAGAGTTTCATGAATGTCTTCAGAAGCCAATAGCCAATGTGACTACTAAAAAGATCTGTTCTTTTATTTTAACAGACTCACAAGGGACACAAATATGTGCTTAAAAAAAGAGTACTTGCCTCATCTATTTATGATTCAGGCTTCAATCTCTAGAACTATGAAAAAACAAATAAGTAAATGAATGAGTACATAATTAATAGATTTGGGGTAGTTCTTGCAATAGACAAGAGTTATTTGTAACTTTGGTAAAATCAAGCAAAGGTAGGAACTTGCATATATGTAGATAGTTTTCATTCCAAAATCATTAAAATAGAGAATTATTTTAGTTGAGCATTTATTTCTTTCTAAGACATCAATTATTTTATATTATTTTATAATTGGTTAATTATTAATCTTAGCAAAATAATAAGAGCTTTGATGAATTTTTTCATGCAGTATAATTGAAAATCTTTTTTTTTTTCTGAGACAGGGTTTCTCTGTGTAGCCCTGGCTGTCCTGGAATTCACTTTGTAGACCAGACCATGCTGGCCTCAAACTCACAGAGATCTGCCTGCCTCTGCCTCCCAGGTGCTGGTATCAAATGCATGCGCCACCACCACCCAGCATGATTGAAAATCTTTATGGTCATAGAAGTTTCCATTAAATTCTGCTCAGCAATGTCAATAATTGGTATTACCAACTGAGATTTTTGTGATGTTTAAATAATTATGATTCTCACATTCTCATATAGAGAATTTAGTGAAACAAGAATTTGTGAAAAAGGCCCTTCTGGGGGGAAAACATTTAATTCACTACATTTAAATCTATCTGCAAAACTAATAAAAATCATTTACTTTACTAATGAATTGGTACACAGGGAGAACAGGCATATTTTAATAAATCACTACATATACAGTACAAATCAAATGGATTGAATGGCCCTCCATTAATCTCCATCGTTAGCTGAAAATAACATTAAAAGGTTAATGCGGTAAGAACCATCAAAGACATACTTCAGCACAGCAGAGGCAAAGAAAATGGGATTAGACGTTCTCACTACCTACTTCATCTCAGTAAGTGTCAACAAGAGAGTGGGATTTGAGCTAATCTTAGAGGAGATAAATAGTGCTTCTAAATGAGAGAATAGACTCAGTGGTTGTTTGAGGCATAGTGAGTGAAAAGCCAAAGCAATGAGATGAAGCTAGACCTGGTAAGAATTTACTCTCATCCCTATTTCTTCTCAATTTTCTTGAGAAAAATTTCTTCTTCTATTTTCTTGGCCTACAAAGGGTAATCTAAATAAATAATTGCCTTCAATCTCTAATGCTCTCAGCTGTCTCTAAGGGCGGCTGAAAATTCCTATGTCAAAGATGGAACGAATGGGTTGTGTGTCTGGGTTAATTTGGTCTAGTTAATAATGAAGGTTTGTTCATGTGCTAAGAAAATGCCACTTTGAGAATATCCTGTTTATCATATTTACACGTCAATGGTTTATTATTCAGAATTTTAAGTCATCTTCCAAATGCTAAAACCACTCTGTTTTACATGAGTTCACATATTGTGCATTTGTGTTACAAACACACAAACTTCAAGTTGCTTTACTGCTTATGAAACACTGTTTGTTGTTGTTGTTGTTCTTATGCCCCCCCTTAATTGTCTGTGTATCATCAATCTTTTCCCCTTGAAGGTAAATGTTCATATAAAGTTAGAAACTTTTACCTAGGCTTAAAAATATCAGTAATATTCCAGAAAGAAAAAAGAAGCCACCTATAGTTGACCTAAAATTCTTATACTAAATGCTGTGTTCATTTGGTAGTCTAGATGTTTGGGTTCTATTTTCTTAGGGGGTAGCTCTTACCTGTCACATATCCAATACATATAAAAGTAGCATGTATGCATGACCCATGTAAGAATGAACTCGAAGTGTGTTGTATCTTCAGATTCCACATGAGGAGTTATCTTGAATGAGCTATTTTTATTTTGCTTTTTTATTCCTTATATTGGGCAGAAATTACCTAGATTATGCCAGAAGCAAGGCATATAGCTACTATTCATCAGTTCCACGGCCTCAGTGATCCTCACCAGAGCAAGATCTCTGTAAGATGAGGATGGAAAGAGCCTTGAGGAAGTTTCAATATGACCTCTCAGCTGGTGGCACTACTTGTACATATGAAACCTCTTTTTGACTCTAAGACTTTCCTCAGTATTTGTGTCTTTTCTCTATTAGGTGATGGAAGGCACTCTGTCCATATGAACTCTGAAAACTAAGAGGAGGATACACACTAGGTCATTGGTTAGCAGGTGCCTGCACTGATCATTCTGGGACCTTTCTCACCTCACTTGTTCCATTTAAGATAATAATAAATCAACACTCTGGGTCCTTCTCTGTGAGAGAAAAATAAAGATTGTGTACAGAATGGGAGAAAATGGAAACTGCATTTATAGTCACCTGTGCACATTCAGACCCTATGCGTTGTCATATCTGTATTCTCACGTTTCCTGACTAAACAACGTGCTGAATTTGGGAGTCTGTGGCAACTAACGCTCTGGAACAATATTAAAAGAATAACATTTATTGGAAGTCAGGAAGCTGTCTGTCCTTCACTTCCTTGTGTCATTAAAAGTAAAGGAATGTTTCATATTAATCTCTGCACATTTCCTCTGAGTCCAATGCTCAACAGTCTTATTTATTTCTTTTATTTAACCAATAAATAACTTGCAAAAATCCAATGAAACAAATGACATGGCCAACTTTTGACATGAGTCATGACAATGTCATCTATAAAGTTCACTCTTGAAAGCTGTGTAACTGATCTTTTTTATTTGTGGAAATCATATAATCATTTAAGTTTACAGTTCTGTGACAGGCCACATTCATAGCCAACCTAGGACAAATAAGACTATGTCTTTTAGAGCCACCTGAACAGTGATGATGTAAAAGTTAGTCATAGGAAACCATGTTATGAGAGAAATGCCATTTATTTAGAAGCCAAGAATGGCAACTTGATTGAGAAATATTACACTTAAAAGCAATAAAATACCATCTCCTGCTTTTGAGAGTTGTCTTTTTAAAGTGTACTATTGAATTTGTATTTTTTACAACTTGCTGACAAACAGGGAGAATTGGAAAAAGTCAAGTTAGCAGAGTAGGCACTCATTCATGCACGTCAAGAGCTTAATGGCCACAGTCAGTTTGCTTCCTTCCCAGAGAAAGGTATATCCCTAACTGGGCTGTTTCTTGTGTGTCAATAACATAAAGGAATACAGTAACTCGAAATATTTTAGTTCTGTCCCAACCAATGAGAATTTGGACATTTAAAGAAACTCTGGAAAGAAACCACTGAAAGCCACCAAGTAAGTATGCTCTATTTGCATAGGACCTCAAAGGAGGGAGTGACTCAAGTCCATTTAGGCTCTTCCAGCCTTTGGAAGATGATCAAATGAGTTTTAAGTATCTTTGTATAAATAATATAATCAAAGCTTGCTGACTTCACTTCAATTATATTCATTTCTCAACAGCATAATTGGTATCACATTTAATTTTAATAATCTTCTGAAACTATGGTTTCTTTTGTGTTCCTAATTGTGGTAGAGTTATTTAGCAGACAAAGGCTATTGTCATCTTTTCTTTTCCCTTCATCAAAAAAAAGTACTCAGTTTCAGCTTGTTCATGACAGAGAATAGGATGCCAACTGATTATTACTCATTCTTTTTAAAAGTTCTATTAGGAAGTTCACATGAAAGAATATTTTGATGGTAATAAATAAACCATGATAACCAGTTAGCTGAGTTATCAGGGTCACCCTAGGCTAGTATGTGACCTTAAGAGATATTTCTTGATAAAAATTGCTGTAAGTTGTTTGTGCTTGTATCTTATTGACTGGCTGTCAGTTACAGCATCTAAAATAACTGCTGGGTTGTGATTTTTGATACTGAAGAGGTCCTGATTTAACATCTGTTCTTGTTTTGGTTTTTGCTTTTACTTCTGAGCTCTATACCGTGAAATCCAGTCTCAAAATACAATGAAAATAAAACCAAAAAGGAATAAAAGAAAGGAACAAGTTGAAGATACTTTGCAACTATAAGATGAAATGTATAGTTCCCAGTAAAAATGAAAGGCCTCCATTCATTTCCAAGATTGACTAGAGTTGTGTAGCAACTGTAATATATATATATATATATAAAATATGTATAATACAACACATATATAACAGCATATATAATATGGCATATATTATATATTATATTATATCATAGATCACATTATATATTACAGCATGTACAATATATATTAAAATATGTGTATATTCTCATCCACTTCTCTCTCGCTGGGCGATCCATGTGTCCCTCCTAGGTTCCTCCCTGTAGCTGTAGGTTGCAGTCTGGTTATCCTTTGCTTCACATCTGGGACTCTCCATGGGAGACCTTGTATTGGAGGAGGTGGGATTGGAGGTGGGTTGAGGGGGGGAGCTGGCAAGGCGGGAGGAGGGAGAAGAGGGGGATCTGAGGTTGGTATGTAAAAGGAGTGGAAGATCTTTTTAATGATAAAAAATAAAATAAAAAATGATTAAAAAAAGAAAAAATATGTGTATATTATAGCATATACTATATGCAGTACATACGCATTATATATATTAAACACTGAGAAAACAGGTCAGTTGGTAAAGTGCCTGGCATATAAGCACAAAGACAGAGGTTTGACCCCAGGTAGGTGTGGTGGTATGCATTTGGAATCGCAGTGCTGAGGATTCAGAGACAGGCACCACTCCAGTCATCCAGGGAATGCCTTGGTGACTTCCAAGATTTTCTAGAAAGAGTACTAATGGGCAAGTTTTCAAGGTTATGTTGTTTAATTAAAAACTATAAATTATAAAAGTCTGATTAAGATCGTTAAGAGATAGGAAGACACAAAACCAGGAATAAGGCACTGTCCCTCTCAGAAATAAAGCTTCTATCTGCCATCATTCCTTTAGGTACATATAGTCTCTGACCAGAAGTCCTCCTCAGGATCCAGTGTGTCAGATGATCTGGGGGCAATTTCAGTTGTCTGTGGAAAGGGGTGGTATCTGTCTTTAAGACCCAAAGGCTTAGTATCAGTCACTACTGCCTACCCAGTGATCGCCATCCACATTTGGTGGCTGTGTGCAGTGCAGGGTCCTTCATACTTTTTTCAGTCCTTGAAGATGAAGAGAATATCAACTAGTAGCTGTTCCTGAGGAGGGCTGGAGAGATGGTTGACCCAACAACATCACTGGAGTGAGTAGACCCGTAGATCTTACTAAGAGAAAGTAGCTTTGCAAGGCAGCATGGTGAAGAAAACAAGCCTGGGTGACAGATCTGAAGGAGCCTCACTGGTTGACAGTGATTTGGTTGACGTCAGGCACTGATGTAGTTTCTTGTTATCACTTAGTTTAGCATGACTGTCAACCAATATTCATTCCTTAACAGAAATACTGATGGAATAGCCTGTCTTCTGCTTTAACTGCAGTACAGTTCTAATTCTGATGCCTTAAAAGCTTTTGTGCCTCTACTAAATGTCCAAGAGAATTTGTTTCCCAACGGTCAGCACATTCCTAAATGCTCTGACCAATGGCTCTATGTTTCCATATCTGCGCTTATTTCTAGGAGAGAGCATTGCCTTTCAAAAGTGGTACAAGGAACATGGGGACACCTAACTCACATTAATACTGCACAAATGAGATACCACCTGTATTAATAATGATCCAATGGAAGAACATGAGTTTACAGATTTTCTCTTATAGTGTTAAGGAACATGTATTTTCTGTAACATTTCCGCTCTACTAACCCTTTTTCTATGACTAGATGGTACTTTATGCTCTCTGTAGCTGTCCCTGGCTGTCAGAATTCTTTGTCAGACATTCAATACTGTCTTTTCCCTATGTTTTGTCTTCTGTAAGAACTGGAAAAGAGACAGACTTCAAATGTTAAGGTACCTCTATATTTGTCCTAACATAACACTCTATCCCTGTAGTGATTCTAATAGCATCCCCCAGGGATGTGCATTATTTCAGCTAATAACCAAAATGGAGCCATATATATCAAGTATCCTAATGGAAAGGTAATGCCTATTGTTCAAGGGTTAANCAATGGTCCTATCCTATTGTGTAGGCATAGAAAACAAGCCTAGTTCCCATGTACATAGGAATCCATCACATATTTTCAAGTCTTTATCAAGTACGTACATCACTCTCTCCANTTCCCTAGCTTTTGATTTCCTGTTACTTGTGCTGTTATATGACACAGAATTTTTATGGCAGCCTCTAAACAGGTTGATCACTACAAAAATAATACAAGACACACTCTAGATCATCATAGGCCCTGTTACAATTTATCACCCAGAGAATAAAACTAAAATGCTGAAGAATGGTGTCTATTCAACCAAGGTATGCTACAATCTCATGTTGAGTCTATCCAAGTATCTGTGGAGTAGGATGTCAAGTCCTTGGGCATATGCCAAGGAAAGCTATAATTATGTCATGGGGTAGATTTATGCTTAGATAATTGAGGACTCTCCATACTGCTTTCCAGAAAGGCTAGACCATTTCACATTCCCACCAACAGTGAATGAGGGTCCCTCTTTCCCTACTACCTCACCAACATTTGTTGTCAGTTGATTTTTTTTATCTTAGCTATCCTAACTGGGCTGAAATGAACTCTCAGAATTGTTGTAATTTGCATTTCCCTAGTTGCTAGGAATGATGAGCGTTTTGAGGAATTTCTTAGCCATTTTTATTGAGTATTCTCTGCTAGATATCTAGCCCATGTTTTAAATCGAGTCGTTTGTTTTCTTTCTTTTTTTATTGTTTTGAGTTCTTTGCACATTATTGATATTAATCCACTGTCAGATGTGTAGCTGGCAAAGATTCTTTCCCATTCTGTGAGTCTTTTTCTCCGTTCCTTGGTTGTTTCCTTAGCTGCACAGAAGATTTTTAGTTTTATGAGGTCCGAGTTGTCAATTGTTGGCTTTAATCCCTTGGCAAGTAAAGTCCTGTGCAGGAAGTCTTTCCTACACCTGAATCTTCTTTTTGTTGTTGTTGTTGAAAACATTGATTTCAGGCAATATATTCTGATCACAGTTTTCCTCCCCCAACTTTTCCCATATTCTCCCCACTTCCCCATCCTTCCAATTCCATGCCCTCCCCCTCTTTCTCACTCTCTTTAGAAAACAAACAAATAGGCAAACAAACAAAAAAATCATAATAGAAAAATATAAGAAATACACATACAAAAATTCCACCTGTATCTTATTGGGTACTGCTTATGTTTTCTTTGTAGCCACCCTATTCATGATAGTCAGGAACTAGAAACAGCCTTAATGTCCTTCAACAGATGAATAGATAATGAAAACAAAATGCATATAAACAATGGAATACTATCCAGCTGTAAAGAAAAGTGAAATCATGAAATTTACAGGTAAATGGATCAACATAGAAAAGATTATATTGAGTGAGGTGACCCAGATCCTAAAAAAAAGACAAATTTCATGTGTTCTTTGTCATATGTGGTTCCATCTCCAAATTCTCAGATGTGAATATACAACATGAAATAACCACATAAAACAGGAAATTGTCAAAGGAACATTTTATAAAAGAGAGGGCTTGGGAGTACAACAGGATACAGGTTATATGAAGTGGGAAAATGGAAAAACAGGGCCTATATAAGATGCTAGTATTAATAAAACTGACATACAGAAACCCTCTATTCTCTCTTGAGGTTATTATTAAAATCATCTTATTTTTAAAAGACAAAAGGGATGCCAGTCAATGCCTTATTCAAGTTATAAATAAAAGTTTGTAAAAATTAATAAAAATATTTTAGTAAATATAAACATTAAGCATTCAATAGTGCTAAAAGTCATTAGCCATATTAATTATTATTCAAATGTCATATCTTGCCAGAGGTTATAGTTTAAAAGAATTTCTTTTTTAAGTAATATACAGTTATATTATTTAAGACTCAATGACATAATATCTGCTTCAAAATAATCTAACAGAAGAGGCAAATTTAAAAAAATAAAGAATAGATCATTTGCTTTTGATCAATTATTGTTGAATCAAGTATTTGGTACAGGTATTAGTAGGAATTTCACAAATTTTGCCATATTTAGGAGTCACAACAAAAGGACCCAACATTCAGCGTGGCTTTTACTTTTACTATTTTCCATAAAATACAAATGCATTGACTGGTGTGGCAATATAGAATATAGTCTATGGGTTCAGGAAGTGGGTGTCTTTTCTTGTGAAAACCATTCTCAGCAAGTGTACTGGTTGAAGAACACAAGTTCCGGGCCAGAGGTGAGGGAGGCAATCTGTACCAAAGTCATTCAGGCTGTGACTCTGAGACACGCTGCATGCTTACCAAAACTGGCGAAGTCAGCAAAGGTTATCTTTCCAGTGATTGCAATGGCATGAACTCTCTGTACCACATCATGTTTTCCCTATTACCATCAACAGTTCACCTTTGGTGGTAGAGGTCAGAGTGCAGCCATGTTTTTAAACAGTGTTGTCCTTGTTCAGGAACCAATGAGTGATTAGAATGTATATAAAGGTTGGTTTTTTTCCTCCCATTGTCTTCCTCAATCTCCTCTCTCATACCACCCTTCCAACATTCAAGTCCTCTTTCTTTTTTTTCTTTTTTTCATTTATTTATTTATTTTTATTATTAAAAAGATCTTCCACTCCTTTTACATACCAAGCACAGATCCCCCTCTCCTCCATCCTCCTGCTCCCCCAGCCCTCCTCCTCAACCCCCCCACTCCCACCTCCTCCAACACAAGGTCTCCCTTGATGCTGTCTCTTATACACATCTAGATGTGTATAAGAGACAGGCTCCCCCAGCTCAACCCACCCCCACTCCCACCTCCTCCAACACAAGGTCTCCCATGGTGAGTCCCCGGAGTCTGGCACTCTCAGCCAAGGTAGGACAAGACCCTCCTCCCTGTGCGGGCGGATCTCCAGGATCCCAATCGATGGGAGACAGGGGGCCCTCTATGAGCAAGGGACTACGAGATCATGATGGGAGAGTGTGCAAAGATGGCCAGCCAAACTAGTGGAGACGCATGAACTATGGACCCATGGCTGAGAAGCCCCCATGGGCCCTCATCCAGAGACAGATGGAAGCAGATGCAGAGATTCACACACCATGCAGAGCTCCAGGGGTTCAACTGATGGGAGAGAGGAGAGATTCTATGAACAAGGGACATTGAGATCATGAAGCCTGCCAAGCTGGTGGAAATGCATGAACTGTGGATCAATATCTGTGGAGCCCCCCATGGTGCTGAACTGGGCCCTCTGGAGGCTTGAGACAGTTGTTTGGTTTGAAGTGTCTGAGGGCTCCCAGGTGGTGGGATCGGGATCCGTCCCTGGTGCAGGGCCTGACTTTTTGGAGCCCAGTGACTGTGGTGGGACACCTGGCGCAGTCAAGTCCTCTTTCTTACCAATTCCTTCTACTACCTGCACCTATTACCTGTCTCAATAATAATTGGTTCACGGGAGACTATCTAGTCTTTAATATGTTTTAACCCTCATACTTCACTAGATTATTTTTAATAACCCACTGAGTGATTAGTGTTTTCCATACATGCATGAGTGTAAGACCATGCAGTGGGGCATGGTCAACCTACCTACCCGGGACACACCCCAAAGATAACTTTCCTTCCTCTCATCGAAATACATTGCATTCATGTAGAGATTATCAAAGAGTATTTTAAAATTATTTTAAAAAGAATTTGTGAAGTGATGATAAAGCTGAGAAAGAAGATGGTAAGATGGTACCTGGAGCAACAGCCCCCCAACCTAATCAGGTGACTGTTCCAATAGAAGTAAGGAAAGGACTGAGTAAACTGCACACAACTCTCAGGAAAAGGTCAATTTATTGGTAATTGTGACTGACAGATCTCAGCCTTTAGCAAATTGCCACACACAGAGCTATCAAGAAGGAGGTATGGGCAACCCGTACTGTATGTGCCAAGGGAGGTTTTGATACCATACTAACTTATTGTTCTGACTTTAATTAGTATTTGAGTTTACTTATAGCTGATATATAACATATATAATATATACATACATACATACATACATACATATAGGGATTATGTATAACCTAATACACTTTGACAATGACTCTCAAGAATTGGGGATATAATGAATGCTTAGTTACACTACCTTTACAGCATCACTGTATGTTTCTACTGTTCCTTATATAATTCTTTTAATTATAATGGAAAAACAAATGATTCTAATTCTTTTCCAGATACTGTGTCTCAAGGTAAGTTTTCTTCTTTTAGTTCTATACCAATGGTTGAAAATAGAATTATTATCTATGTTTTATAAATAAATGATGCAATAGTGGAAAATATAGTCATTTGTTAATGACATAAGTTTAAGCAGTTAGAGCAGAGTGACTACTTTCTTTTCCATAAGGATGCTTTTCTGACATTTCCTTGGCAGAGGTGGCCTCTCTTACTGTTTTCCCACCTTCATTACCAATGGAGATGATTCTAACATAGCTGCGTCTTCTGGACAATGAAGTGACTGTTCCTGGACTGTCAACAGGTAGTTTGGTGTCTCCTAAGAAAATTCACTCCACGATGTTTTGGTTGCTCCTGCTCTGGGATCCGAAGTGGTATCTAACAAAGCCATGGCAGACATTGAGTAGTTCTCTGAAAAATATACCAAGAAACAACAAAAATGGAAGGGGAGAAGTTCTTCAGTACTCCTGTACAAAATGAGTATTTGCAACCTCAGTTAGACATCATGAAAAGAACTGTGTTATTCACTGCTTTATGTTTTAAAATTAATCAATTATGTATATATATGCATCTATATTATGCATCTCTATGTATGTACATGTGACTAGCAGATTATAGATGAGAGCAAATTCTTTCATTCCACCCATCTTTGAGAGATGGCTCCTTTGTCTCTTCCTCTGATATGAGTAGTTACTATGAGTTCCCTGAATGCTGAAATGCAACATGATGGTGATATGCCTGGTATCTTTCAGGTCAGCTTCCACTTTGATCTCTTGATGCATTCCTCAAGGGAAGATTTGCTCTGGATCAAGTCAGATGTTATTTAGAAAATCAGATGACCCTGAGACTGTCATCCTGGTAGAGGCTAAGACCTATGAAAAAGGTCTAGATGAGCCTAGTGGTGGTGACGCAAGCCTTTAATCCCAGCTTTCAGGAGGCAGAGGCAGGTGGATCTCTGTGAGTTCGAGGCCAGCCTGGGCTACCCAGTGAGTTCCAGGAAAGGCACCAAAGCTACACAGAGAAACCTTGTCTCAACAACAACAACAAAAGGCCAAGTTATACTGCACCACAGAACCAGTGAATGAAGAGTGTATCTTAAGATCAACCATAATATCCAAGGGACTCTATTGATATTATATGAATTAGAGTCCACTTGTCCAGACAAGTTCTTCAACATTCCTGGACCAGGAAGTTTATTATTGCCTCTCAGTTTGGGCAATGTCTGTTTTACAATATTAGATAACTACAACATATATACATCAAAATGATTATAAAATTATGTTTACTTAAAGTTTATAACAGACATTCTCTATAAAAATAAGCAGAATAAAGCCCAAAAGTTCAATCTGAGGGAACAAGAATGAACATTCTCCAAATAGAAGCCCTCACTGCCATTGAAACTTAAATTTAGAATTTGGGGATTAATATCCTTCATTTAATGGTTTTGGACCAAAATAAAGAGAGGGGTTAATTGTATGGTGTTGTTGAAAAGCAGTAATTATTCAGAAGATTGGAGAAAATGTAATAGATGCTTTCCTATAAACGAGCCTGGAACTATTGTAAAAGAAAATTATAGGAAAACAGTTTTCAGAGGAACTTAGAACGTAAGAGAAATATTTGTATAACAGTCATGATATAGAAGTTATAATAACAAATATCTCAAAGACACAGTCAGACCTTAAGGACACAGTCTTATAGGCCTATAAGTGTTTGTATATTTTTGTATTTACCACAGAATCAGTTTTGAACCCATTTTGTTTTAGATGATAGACTGAATGCATGAAGCTAACTTTTTGTCTCTCTTTAAGAATTCCATAAAAATAATAATAAAAGTTTTACTAAAGCAACAAATACTAATAAAGATGCCACACCTGGACACGAAGACAAGAACAATAAAATGTAGAGGATTGAGAAATAAAACACAAAACAGATGTACAAATCAGAGACAAAGTTGGAACAGGGACACAGTAAGAGAGTAAGGAAAGAGATGCCATGATAAATGAAGACATCATGGGAATAGGGAGAAACAGAATGCTAGGGAGGTTCCCAGGAATCCACAAGGATGACCCCACCTTAGACTACTGGAAGTAATTGAGAGGGAGCCTGAACTGGCATATTCCAGTGAGTATTCACATGGATGAATACCCTATCTGTCATCATAGAGTCCTGATTCAGAGACTGATGGAGGCAGATGCGGAGGTCCACAGTCGGGCACCAGGCCGAGCTCCAGGAGTTCAGTTGATAGAAGAGAGAGGGGCTTCTGTGAGCAAGGGACAACGAGATCATGATGGGAAGGTATACAAAGATGGCCAGCCAAACTAGTGGAGATGCATGAACTGTCAACCAATAGCTGAGGAGCCCCCAGGAGCCCTCTTCTAGAGACATATGGAAACAGATTCATAGATTCACAACTGGGTGCCAGCCCGAGCCCCAGGAGTCCAATTCTTGTGAGAGAGGAAAAACTGTAAGAGCAAGGGACATGGAGATCATGACCGGAAAATGTACAGAGATGGCCAGCCAAACTAGTGGAAACGCATGAACTGTGGACCAATAGCAGTGTGCCCCCATGGTGATGGACTGGGCCCTCTGGATACTCGAGACAGTGGTTTAGCTTGAACTGTCTAGGGGGCCCCCAGGCAATGAGATCAGGATCCATCCTTAGTGTATGAGCTGGTGTTTTTGGAGTGCAGTGCCTATGGTGGGATACCTGGCACTGTCGAGGCACAGGGAGGAGGGTCTTGGACCTGCCTCAGCTGAAAGTACCAGGCTCTGGG
>LZPO01018506.1:0-12640 GCA_001675575.1 Neotoma lepida | reverse complement strand
CGCACGCCTTTAATCCCAGCACTCGGGAGGCAGAGGCAGGCAGATCTCTGTGAGTTCGAGGCCAGCCTGGGCTACCAAGTGAGTTCCAGGAAAAGCGCAAAGCTACACAGCTGAAACCCTGTCTCGAAAAAACAAAAAAAAAGAAAAAAGAAAAAAAAAACAGAGACAAACTGATCAACAGCACTGACTCCCTGGAAGAACTGGAGTAGGAGGTACATTCCCAACAGATAATAAAGGCAGGGCTGAAAAAATGTGTGCTGCTCAAATGTAGCTGCCTTGTCTCCATGCCTGCATAGTAGCCTTTCCCTGCTTTGTGACAGTTTGGTATTTACTCTCTCCAGAGGAAACAGTTATATGATTTCATGGTTTGGAGACAGGTTCATAGCCAAGACACTGCACCAACAGCCAGATGATACTGCACTTTGAGGACCTCACTCAACGCCATTCCTTCACACACCATGTAGATAAGACAGTTACTTCTCTTCCCTCTGGACAAAAAATGGAACATATTCCTCCAACAGATCTGACCAATTCTAGAAACTAAGCCAAAGTTACTGCCCTTACAGGAACAAGATGTATCAGTCAGTGTTGTATTCCTATACTTGGAGCCACGGTTCTGTAAATTTCAGTCCTTGATCATTTGGCCCAATTGATTTTGGAACTGTGGGGAGGTTAGTATGACCTGGAAAAAGCATATAACAAAGGAAACTGCTACGTTTGCAGTATCCAGAAAGTGAAAGGAGAGAGGAAAGGGCCAATATAAAGAGAATGGAAAGGAGATACATGCTTTATACCCAGCCATGGACCTGACTTCTCAGTGCCCTCCGTTCTAATCTCTCATTCTTTGGGACAAAGGATTGTGCCAGGAGTATGTGGTTAGGAATAGAAATAGAGACAGTTTATTAAGAAAGGAAAAACATTTCCAAGAATGGGAAGGGACTAGTGAACTGAGAGGAGATCCCAAAAGTGTTGGACACTGATGTCTATAGACCTCTACACCTCACTTGTCTTTTCCACATTTGTATGTGGTGAGCTTTCCTTGTGCACATTGTGTTCCCTAGATGGAGCCCAGGTGGGGACAGGCTTCGCATCTTCCTCAGTAAAGTGGCTAGAGCCTGCTCAGTTTGTTCTGTAAGAGGCCCTGTTGGAGAAGGTTTTCCTTCCTTACTGGTTTCTTGCATCTATTATCTTGTTTCAGTCTCCAGTCCCCACTGTCTGGGCTCTGTCCACAGGAAGATGCTATTTTTCCTGTATTATTCTTATATTGGGAACAAATACTTCACAGATATTTTTAATTATACAAGACACAGTGTGTTTTTTCTTTCTATTTGTTTCAGAAAGCTTTTCACTGGACAGAAAACGTTTGTGACCACAATTTTTTAAAAAATGAAAAATTATTTTCTTAATACTATATGAAAAATATTTGTTCTATTTACAAGGAAAAATGATTATTGTCTAGGACCCCAAAAGCACAAAACAAATGAAAATATTACAATTGTGTTTTCATTCAACATTCAGTAACAATTTAGGGTTGTTTTCTTTTTAATGAAAAGGACAGAGAGCTATAGCAAGGGCTGCTTTTATGATATTTGAAGTAAACAATCACATAATTGCACAGAAAGCGTTGCTTTACAACTTGTGGTCAGGTCATGCTATGATGATTCATATTTCATCAATGGAGAAGCTGAACAAAAAAAGCACTCAATTCTGTCCCAGGGCAAAGAACTGTACCCAGAATATACGATTAGAAATCAAAACAGACATGTAACTAATATAAGTAAACTAATCACTCAGTGTCAGACATATTCTAAGCAGTTAACTGGTACCCTCTGCTCACTGACAATGAGAAAGGACTCTCCTGTCAATGACCTTTGTGAATGGGCTTACAGCTGCATACCAGTCGGATCTGAGGCGTACTCTGTTAAAAATTCTCTTATGCTGCCTTTAAAAGAGCAGTCTGGAGCTGGAGAGATGGCTCAGTGGCTGAGCGCTCTTACTGTTAGTCCAGGGGACCCAAGATTATTTCCCCGTTATGCCCGAGTCAGATGCCTCACAACCGCCTGCAACTCCGGCTGCTGGGACTCTGACGCCCTCTGCTGACCTCCCAGCCATCCGCAGACACGTGGCAGACACTCCCAAACATAAAAACATATATGTAAATAGAAATAAAAATTGTAAAAACTGGAGAGGACAGGAGCAGTATATTATTATCATCCTCCAGAGAAACTGTACTGACTGGTGTGGGTCGTTGACAATCTGTGAGTCATTGATAATTTGGAATAACAAAAGTACAGTAGTGAGGCAGAAACAGCATAAAGCATGTGTTGTACATAAATGCATATGCTCGTATTTCATTGATTTTATGTCCCCCGCAGAACACATAAACACCTTCCATAGCTCTTTGTCAGGTAGATTAATTTTTGTTTTAAATCCCAATGCTGTTTCTCCTCGTTTCAAAATGCTTGCATTTTCTCTTATATATCCCCCTGGGAGCGATATGATGAATTTCTTCTTTTCCAATAGTGTTTCTTTGGCATTATACTTAGGGGGAGTGATTTTTTCCCTTTGATTTCCTTGATGCTCATTCTTCATATGCTTTCTTCACACACTCCTTTTGTGTTTGTATTTTTTCCTTTTCAATTACGCAGAACGTGGTGATATTACAGAACCACAGGAGACCTTGCCTCTGCTACCTCATTTTCAATTATTTTGATTTAATCTCAGAATCAAAAATGTAGTTTTCTCACTGAAGAAATTTCTCATTTTATTATTAGTGTTGAGAACTGTTCCAGGCTGGTGAACGCATTTACATGTAGTTAATGCTGAGGATGGCTGTTCTACATGTCTCATTTTTCTTCCTATGGTATTTCATTACTTTCTTGATCTTAAGTCTTCCCAGCTCAGGATGTGACTGGGGAACACGTGAGGCTTTATCTTCAGGATTGTCCCTTTACAAAGGATAGCAGTGATGAATACAGCAACAAAGGACCCGGCAGGCAAAGCCTTGAATTACACAGGCATGGATAGAAGCTGAAATCCCCGTTCTATCCTTCCCAGAGAGGGACTATTACCCAAGATGACTCTGATGTCTGGTATGAGAAATCAGATGGATTTACGTTGATCTTCTTCTATGATTCCACATGGCAGACCTCAGAGTAGCTGGGCAGTTCTGTTGCAAAGGCTGTGGAAAGAGAAGCAGGGCAGTCTATGTGCCTTCAGAGGGCCCTGAGGATGAGAAGTGAAGCCAAGTCTACATAACAAGACAAAAATCTGATGTGTAACCTTGTCTATTTCTATAATGGTATCAATATTCATAAGAGAAAATATTAATGTAGAGACCAGGATTTCTGTCTACTCTTCTCCGTTCTTTCAGTGAAATGAATGTTTCAGTAAAATCTTAAACTTAACTAAACTTATGAAAAATAAGAAAAAGAATATGCAGATACTTTCAATTTTTTTTATTGGATTTGTTCTTTGAAAATTTCCTACACTTATATAGTACATTCTATTTGCACTCAGTCTTAGTCCTTTCTTGTATTTCTCTCAGCCTTGTCTGCCATGCCTCGCTCCTGTAGTGACTTCCTCTACATTTCTGTATTTTTCTTTTGTTTTCTGGCCCACTGATTTTAATCGGGGCCATTTGTGTGAGTAAATGTTTGGAGCTATTCGTTGGCACCTGGTGGGCTTCCCAGTGGGTACACAATTGAAGACAATGACTAACCCTCCCCCATACAAAACTGTCAGTAGCTAATACTTCAGCAACATGGGATAGCGCCTCATTAACACTCCCTAATCCATGATGGACTGTTGTCAAGCCTAATCTTGTGCAGATGCAGTACAAGCAACTCTATTTACTCTGAGATCATGTTTGCATGGCCGTCCCATGCCCTGAAAATAGCATTTCACAGCACCTTTCCTTATCAATGGGCTCTTGCAGTCTGTCAGCACCTTCTTCTGTGATGTTCTCCGAGCCTTATGGAGGGCAGGATTAATGTTCTCGTTATATCTGGCACTCCTCTGTGCTTATTCTCAGCTTCTTGAGCAGCCATAAGTCTCTGTATTCACCTCTGCTTACTACAAAGAGAAGCTTCTTTGATTAAAGATGAGAATAGCATTTGCCAATAGACATGAGTATTTAAAAGGGAGTTTGTTTCCATGCCAAATTAACTAAACAAGTGTAGCATGTTTCTAGTTTTAAAACCCCTCATAAATGCAAAATTACTCCCTCTCACATCAAACAGAATATTAAGACCCCGATGAAGACATAAGAAGTAGAAACCTGGTGTCCCGTGGCTGCAGAGAACAGGGGCTCTATGTTCAGGCATCTTTTCAAACACTGGCTGACTATGAAGTGCACACATGAAGTATTTGGGAGGAATAGAATGTCATTTAAAACAGTAAGAAAAACGGGAATTGATGGCTAACTCTGCCTTTTAATAACGCTCAAAATATGATTTTCTTTCTAATAAAGAGGGAAATGCATCTTCTTAACAAGTTTTTTTTTAACTTATTTAGAAACTATTTGTCTCTCATGTAAGCTGCCCTAATATGCATAGCTAGAACTGCACTGGAGTTTGTTGGTGAGATGAGTGAGACACCAGAGAAAAAAACTTCATCCGTCTACTGGCAATCCTCTTTAGTCTGAGCGTCAGTAACGCATTAAATTAGTTATTATCTATGATGTACTTCTGGCTTAATCTCGTGTGTGTGTGATACAGTCCTCAAAGAAAATACACACTCTTTGAAAGTATCCTTCTTTGTGCTTTGAATTCTCTCTCCCACATGCAGGACAAGGAAGTGTAAATTCATGGAAAGAGTGTGAGCACAAAACTGGGATCTCCTGATATTATCCTCTCCTTGTGTTACTTGGTATCTGTGGTCTATCAAGCAAACCAAATAACTTCTCTTAAGCATAAAATGTTCATCTATAAACACCATCTATTTTATAATGTTGTTGTAAAGACCTTATACATGTATATAAATTACCTAGTAAAGTATTTAGAACCATGCTGAGGTTTTTACTATCTCTCTTTCTAGGTAACATCAACATCTCATCCAGTTTTACCTGGATGACATCTCGAAGTCTGAGTGGTTTCAGAAACAAATCCTACCATCAGAGCATTTTCAGACAAACCACCAGAGCCAAGTTAAGCCTTCAAAAATAGTCTTTTAAGGTTTTTCCTTGGCTAAGCATTTCTGCTTACATAACTTAGCTAACAAGGAAACCATCCCTCTGCTTTTATGCAAAAGAGCAAAGGGATGGTTCAAAACTTATCACTTTTAACCAAGTAGAAGTTAACCTGCTCATCTGAGTCCCTGTCAAGTGTTGTCATTTCCTATGACTCACGTATGTGTCACACTGCTTCTGGATATTATTCCTCCTATAAGGACACTCAAAAACTGCTTGATGTTAAGTTTAAGCTCTACCTATTCCCAAGAAACTTTCCTGTCCATTTGTGCCAACATTGAGTCTTCAGATTTTTATCCATCATCATTTTGAGAGAAAGTGTTTGTTTAATTGTCTAAGATAGTTTAAAATTGTGCTGTGCATTTCTACTGTTTCAATCATACAAATAATCAGACATAAAAACAAAATCTATTGAAAACATCTCAAAGCATAGTAAATCTTAGGTTGATGATTTATAGATGTCTGTTCCACTGTTCAAATTTCATTATCTCAAAGAGAATTAATTGGACTTTCACTTACTGTCATCCATGTTTCCCATTTAACCATGAGATGAACTGCTGTTGCTGTCTTGGCTGATTTTACTGTAAGAAATGTCAGAGATACTGGCAGAAATCAGTCTGCTGAGCCAGGCATAGGAGCAGACATAGGCCTTTGCCTGAAGTTACACAAACACTATCAGTATCCATGCAATATTTATTTTGCTTTTCAAAATAGGTATCTTTCTTCCCTAAGGCTGTAAATCTAACCCCCTTTTTCCTAGAAACAAAATGCTGTTTACTACAGAAGAAAAAAAAAATGGGAGGAATTTCAGTAGTGAAGAGAGAAAAGCAATAACAGGAAGTTTCCAAACATCAGCTACTTGAAGATCTGAACAAAATCTCGAGACAAAAAGCTAAATCAGAGTATGATGGGTGAAGAATGCAGTTTCACAATGGATAATGACTGCCTTTCAAGCGTTTATTTTAAATATCAAGCTCTTCCTAGACATTCAAAATTATATGTGGTTTTACTGAAGTATTTTATTTTGTCTAAGAAGCCAAAAACAATAAATACCCCTGTACTATCACAGTTTCCAGACAGACTGCTATATAGGGTCTTGTAGCCCAGGTTGGCTCAAAACTTGCTATATGGCTGAAGATGACCTTCTTCTGATCTCAGATTCCACCTCCCAAATGGGGGGATCACAGGTGTGCGCCTCCAAGTCAGGCATGTCCGAGACCTCTATAAAAGGCACCTTCCAACTTTTAGTTTCAGACACTTCCCCAGAGTCCATGGCTTAGCTGATATGAATGGAANAAGCAAGAAACTATATCAATTTCAGCATTAAGAAGGACTATGAACCCGGGTGGTGTTGGCACACACCTTTAATCCCAGCATTCGGGAGGCAGAGGCAAATGAATCTCTGAGTTAGAGGCCAGCCTGGTCTACAAAGTGACTTCCAGGACAGCCTCCAAAAGCTACACAGAGAATCTCTGTATCAAAAAGGAAAAAAAAAAAAGACTATGATAGGAAGACCCTCAGAGTTCTGAGTGCACGTGGAAAGCATTTTCTCCAATGCCTCATTTTCTGCACAACTTTTTTTTCATTCTTCAAATTATTCAATTAGTCAATGGTTTCACAAAAAGCATGCCAGTAGTCACTGTCCTATAACAATAAAGAAAACGGTTGTCTACTAGAGAAGTGCAAGCTGATAGAAAACAATAGGAAGACACAAATACAATCAGCCAGAAATAGACGGCCAAATGAAAAGGGCTGTGCTGCAGAACACTCTACCTAGTGGGATGATGGGATACATTGCTTTAAATCATCACAGCAGTTATATGTATCAGGCGGAAATTTTGATATTTCCCTTGTACCTGAAAAATCTGTTTCCCCAGTTATCCATCTTCTCTAGTTAAACATTCTCTCTGAGGTACTGTCTTAGGGTTTCTATCACTGGGAAGAGGCATCATGACCATGGCAACTCTTACAAAAGAAAACATTTAATTGGGGGTGCTTACAGTTTCTGAGGTTTAGTACATTATCATCATGGCAGGACACAGCAGTGTGCAGGCAGGCATAGTGCTGGAGAAGAAGCTCAGAGTTCTACATCTTGATCTGCAGGTAACAGGAAGTGAACTGTCTACCACACTGAGTGTAGCTTGAGCAAAGGAGACCTCCAAGCCCACCCCACAGTGACACACTTCCTCCTATGAAGCCACACCTACTCTAAGAAAGCCACACCTCTTAATAGTGCTACTCCCTTTGGGGTCCATTTTCTTTCAATCTGCCACAAGCACCTTCCACGAAAATGGTTTTCTCAGCCTCAAGCTGAGAGTGACCACGCACCTTCATCATTGCACAATTATTCCAAAGATTTTTTTTTTTTTTGCTCCAGATTCCTGTAGCAAACAAAGCACTTTCATTCCCTGCCATCCTAATCAGGAATGATAAGTCATTAATGAAAAGCTACTGTTGGGGAATGGACCTGACAACCAGCTTTCCTAACCATATAGACAACATGTAAGTGTAAAGCTGTCTGAAAGTTAAGATGCTCAAGTACCTAAAAGGTAGAGCCAGGGAAACCCTCAGTACGTGTTAATAAGGTTTATTTCCAATATATACCCAATTCTTAAAAGAAAATTAAGAAATAGCACAGAATAGACATTTCTCTATTTGCTCAAAATCTATGAAATGTAATATTGTAAAAGCTCATTAATTTTTCTTCCCAGGTAAATTTTGAGCAGCCACTCAGCCAAAAATGGCAAAGGATATGATGGTGGCTCCACCACAGAATTTCTTCCTAACATGTACCTAGAAACTGCACCTCTGACAATTGAATCCAATAAGAGCATCATCCCATCTGGATAACCCCCAAGAATGATGGCTGCAATCCATGAGCTCTGGAAAATTCTCCAATCATCTTGAGATGAAGAAAACCACAAGTTGTATTGAGAGATAGAGGGGAAAGCTCAGGAATGATTTAGAATTAAGAGGTTACAGATGATCATGTGAGAGAAACTTCGAGCAACAATTAATAAATAGGACACCCTGGAACTGAGAAACCTCAGTAAGGAAAGGACATGGTAAATAAAACAAAATGGCAGCCTACAGAATGGAAAAAGATCATCACCAATCCCACATTTGACAGAGAGCTGATCTCCAAAATATTTAAATAATTCAAGAAACTAGATATCAAAATACCAAACAATCCAACTAAAAAATGGGCTACAAATCTAAACGGAGAATTCTCAACAGAAGAATCTCAAATGGCCAAAAGACATTTAAGGAATTGCTCAACATCCTTAGTCATCAGGGAAATGCAAATCAAAACGACTCTGAGATACCATCTTACACCTGTCAGAATGGCTAAGATCAAAAACACTGAGGACAGCTTATGTTGGACAGGATGTGGAACAAGGGGAACACTCCTCTACTGTTGGTGGGAGTGCAAACTCATACAGCCACTTTGGAAATCAGTATGACCACTTCTCAGAAAATTGGAAATCAAACTACCTCAACACCCAATGATACCACTCTTGGACACATGCTCAACTATGTTCATAGCAGCATTATTTGGAATAGCCAGAACCTGGAACAACCTAGATGCCCCTCAACTGAAGAATGGATAAAGAAAATGTGTTACATATACACAGTAGAGAGTACTACTCAGCATAAAATTTCCATTAGAATTAAGGACATTTTGGATTATCTTTTCCAGACTACTTGTAGTTTGTTACGTATGTACAGCCATTGAATCAGGATCATTGCTATCACTTGCATTTCTTGAAACAAGGCATCACTCTGCAGGCCTGGCCAGCATGAACTCACTGTGCAGTCAGGCTGGCCTTGAACTCACACAGGTCAGCCTGTCTCTGTTTCCCAAATGCTGGGGTTAAAGCATACACTACCATATCTATTTGCTACTATCAATTTTTGAGGCAAGAATCTGTGGCTTCTTTCTTCTAGAACTAGGAAAGCGTTAGTTCTATCTAAACTGTAAATCAAGTGGCAGCCTTGGAAGCTTTATTTATGTGTTGACAGCCTATGGACATTTCTAAGTTCAAGGGCAGTACACAAGGATGAAGAGGTAGGTCATGTGTTACACTTTCCTCATTGACTGGAAAATAATGCCCTTTCAGAGCCTAAGCTTTGCTAAAATTGGAAGTTGGCCATGAGAATTGGAAGGAAACTAGCATCAAACAGAAGAACTGATGTGAAAAGAAAATTCAGCTGTTAATGATCTGAGCTTCTCTCAGTTCCTAATAGAAGCATCAACTCTCATAGGAGCAGATAGGTCTACTTTTAATGATTACATTTTCCTTAGTCTAATGTGTAAATCCTTAGATATGGACTAAGGCTAAACTATAGGGATAAATTTAGCTGAAATTCCTGGTATCATCATCACACTATGTCATGGAATTTTACAGAACAGGGCTCAGAAGGACATGGTATGTAGAGACACTGAAATAGTCCAAGGTGAAGGGATATTTTGGAATGTTTCAATTCAACTTGTTCACAGCAAGGCTGACACACTTACAAACATAGAATAGACTGAATGGCATTGTGGAAAGGGGGAGGAAAAACTACAGACATGTGTGTACTTGGCAAGGTGAACAGGGAAGCAGTAATCCAGATGTCCCACTAAGCACCATCACCATCAGATTTTGGGACACCATTGAGTGTTTATAAGAGACAATGTGAAGTGTGCTACCAAGTGATACTAGAAACTAGGCCATGAAAAGCTAAGGATTTTCAGAAGAAAGAGACAATCCTGTGTTCTAACAGTCTTCAGAGATGTTTCAAATAAAGGTCTGTGATTTAAGAAAAGAAAAGAATAAAGAAAAAGTGTTAGCAGCTTTAGTTCTCTCACAATGCCCTATTCACATTTCAACCACATGCCCAGCACTGTGCACCACGTAGGATTCTGTTTCTATAGAAATATGGAGGCTCAAACCTTGAAAAAATGACATGTTTCTCAACATTTGCATTTCATATCTTTTGACTTTTGTACAAGGCTTTTTTCTTTTGGGCCACCAACCAGCTCCCAAATCATGACATGGAGACTTATTATTAGTTTTGAATGCTCTGCTTTAGCTTAGCTCTTTTCTGGCTAGCTCTTTTAACTTAAATTAACCTGTTTCTCTTTATCTGCCTTTTGCCTTGGGGCTTTTTACTTTTCTTTCTGTATATCTTACTTTCACTGATCCATGTGTCTGGCTGGCTGGTTGCTGTGTGACTGGTCCCAGGTGCGTCCCTCTCCTTCTCCCTCATTCTCTTCTTCTTCCTTTTCCCTCTTAGATTTCTCCTCCTTTTTATTCTCTCTACCCACCAGCCCTACCTATCCCTCTCCTGACTAGCTATTGGCTGTTCAGCTTTTTAATTAGACCAATCAGGTGCCTTAGGTAGGCAAGGTGAAACAAATGCAACACATCTTTACATAATTAAACACATTCTTACATCATTAAGCAAATGCAGCAAAAACAAATGTAACACACCCTTGCCTAGTTAAATATTCCACAACAGACTTTTTGTTTTGTTTATGTTTTTTAAGTTAGATCTCATTTCATAATCTGGGCTTGTATATAACTCACTATGTAACCAAGGTTGGACTCAAATTTGTCTAATTCCTTTTGCCTCAGGTTCCAAAGTACTGGTCATTTGTCAAAATTTTTAAAACTATTAATTATAACCATATAGGTTATTTTTGATTACTCATTTTTTAGAGAATTAGATATCAAATATTTTCATCTATTTTAATAGGTACAATCTGAAACTTTTCCACACAGAACCTTACTTAAAAGACTTATAATTAAAACAAACAAAATATTTCAGCTCTAAGACTTAGTGTTTGCTTGAGCAAAATTAGAATTTTATGGGACTATTGCAAGAGTTGGAAACAATATATGTTTTGAACATGTTTGGTAACTATTAGTTCTTACAAATAACTAATGGTTCAGAAAGCTTTTTGTATGACGGATTTAAAGATTCTTTATCCAGTATGCACCAAAGACTCTCATAAATACCAATCAAGACAACATCAAAACAATTTTCAAAACCCAAACTACTCATATAGCTGTTCTGGAGTCCCCTAAAAATAGCTCAGAGTTGCATTTTAATCATCATTATGTGCAGATGTGTGTTTTAAGAAGCATGCAATAGTGCATGCTCTAATTGTGTCATTTAAGATTGAAAGCATTGTAATTGACAAACTGAGGCATGCCAGGTAAACATGCAAAGAGTGTTTGGCCATGAAAGTGCATTAATTATAGTAGAGTAAGTACATAATTGAGTAAGTTTATTGAGCAAAAATAGAAGCAAGTCAACCCTTTCAACAAATATTAAAATGACTATTATGCAAGGGGCACTAGAAGCTAGAAGGGTAAAGGTCAGGCTGTCTAACATATTCCAGGATTTGAACTCCTAGAACCTATCAATTCTTCCAGCCAACTCTATTCAACACATTGGTAGAGATAAGTTGACAGACACTGCATGTTTGAAGGTGTAAAACCCTTAAAGAGATCTAAAACTTCACCAAGCAGAGATGTTACTGCAGACATTGCCTCAAAACGCTGACGATATGCCTCTGTCCTAGGAAGATGAATACAAAGATCAGAGGGGCATACTTCCTGAGGAAAGTTGGCAAAAGGTTTAAAACAGAGTGTACTATAGTAATTTCTTTGAGTATACGATTTCCTTTTCCAAATTAGAGGAGATGGGAGTCAGACAATAGCTGTGCTTCTCTGGGACAGAGAAGAACTGGACTGTGGACCCGCATGCAAATTAATAAAACCTTTTTGGGAAAAAAAAATTCACATTGCATATCCATCCAACCCAGGAATTCTACACTTTGGTAACAGCTTAACATGAATAGATGCTTCCATCTTCCAATGGCATGAGTGAAAATGTCTGTAGCAACTCTTTTTGTGGTGACATATAAAGAAATCAGTCTCAGAACACATGGGATTTGTGTAGGAGTTGGGGCTTTGTATATATCTTCCAGGTATTCAGAATAAAAATCTACCCTGGAAGTAGTGCTGGAGGTTTTTGTCCCTTGTGAGTTTGAGGCTATCAAAGGAGAGTCATATTAAAGTTTGTCTACTCATAAAAATGTCAATAGAACATAACAGAGTTGGCATTACAGTTGTAATTATTTTATTGAAATATATAATAAATTTGATCTTTCTATTAAACTGGGACTGTTTTAATTTAGTTATTAACAGATATACTTAATCTCAAACTTCAAAGGTGATCACCCGAGGAGAAGGCAAAGTAGGAAATTAAGTTTAAAAAGGGGATTTGTTATTTTAAAGGTACAATCGTTATTATTAAAAACAGCTTGAAAGTAAGGAAAATCAAAGCTAATTCATGAAGCTGCAGGGACTTGCTTCAACCTGAGGTATGGAGTGGAGAGAGAAAAAAGAAGTTTATAACCAGACAGGGAGCTATTTTCTATGCTCATTTCTGGTACTC
>LZPO01018504.1:0-27851 GCA_001675575.1 Neotoma lepida | reverse complement strand
GTAGTTTTTCTGCTAAAGATGGCTGTGTTGCTCAGAAAAACTTTTTTTCAGCTTGAAATGATGCTCATGATAAACTTAAAATACAGCTTTTAAAAAAATTAAGGAGGAAAGTTGTCTGAGAGTTTGTTGAATGTCAGCTCCCATGAAAAATTGTAAGGAAAAACTGTAAGGAAACAGAGCTCAGAGCCGTGCTGCTTTTGGCTTTACAGGATACTTTGAGAAAGTNTCTTATATTGCCTAATAGCTGCACAAAAATTTTTGCTAAGAGCTATATAGCAGTTCAATACAGTAATTTCTCATCCTGAAGTGAAGCTTTTTTGTAGAGCAAACTGAACGTTCTGCTATAACAGAAATGCTTGTCTGAATTATGGCACAGGGAAGCTGTTATGAATTTGGGTAAAGGGAAAATCTCTAGCTATGAAGCCATCTACCTCAGAGTAATTCTCTGCCAGTTCTGGAATGGCTGAGAGAGGCTGGCGGGAAAGATGATTGGAAAAAAAATAACTTTACCCCAAGGATTACAACCTTAACAATGACACTATATTGTACAAAGAGCTAAGTCACTTAGAAATGTTTGCTAAGTTAGATATGTGGTAATGGTAGCCCTATAGAGAGTTTGTTTAATATGTTTGTAAAATAGATCTATAGAATTTCTTTAAGATATGTAGTAATAAGCTTGTGAGAAGTAAAAACATGTAGTAAATGGTCATGCTAGTTGTAAATGTAAGTTTAAATAAGAAGTGTATAAGAAGTATATTTGCTAAGGTAGTCCTATAGAATTTCCTTAAGAAAATAATCTTGTAAGTATATTTGTTTAGGCAGCCCCATAGAGTCTCTTTAAATATAAAATTGTAAGAAATAAAGTAAATCATAAAAATGTAGGTTTATATATTAGGGTAGAATATTTGCTAAGGTAGTAAGAATATAAGCGTATAAGAAGCTTTAGGCATAAAGAGGCTTAAGTAAGGCTGAAGTATATAATAGGCTTTAGGTCTTAGGGACATGGTAAAAGTTTAATACAGGGATTATATGGTGAAGCAACCTGGGATGCAGAATGTAGTGTCCCTAGCAGACTGCAAGCTGGAAGTCTGAGCAGTTTCAGAAGCTCCAGAAGCCACTAAGAATGGCAGATGCCAGAGCCAGCACAACACCCATAGCAAGGAATCTGCAGCTGAGACCCATGGAACATCAACACAGCACAGAAAAACCTGAGCTAGCAGCAAAAACGTTTCTGTTTGCTGACTATAAGAAAGACTCTTTTGAGAGGACTTTGCACCAACCAGCTCTTATGGAACTAATAGCTTTCATCCTGAAGGAAAGATTGGTATAAAATGCTACTGTAAGTAAAAATGTCTTTGGCCTGAGAATGAAAGTTGCAGAGATGCTTGTTTGAACTAAAATTGTTAAATGCCAAAAGATTTTGGTTGTAAAATGTTTCTTCATATTTGGAAGTGGAAGTCTAGTACCAGAATTTATTTGAACTTTTTGAAGAGTTTATTTGAACATTTAGAAAAAATGAGAACACTACAAAAAGGTTTTGGCTACGGGTTTCTACATATTTGGAAGGCTGGCACCAGAATTTATTATTTGAATTTTGGGACTAAAGAACTGAAATGGACAGTAATGACTTCATTACAATGGGACAGTTTGAATTTACTCATGTATATAGACTCTATCAATGTTGATGATTTATGGAACTGTTTATGTAAAAATGGATCTGCTTAAAAAGGGAACTGTTTAAATAGAGAAATTTGGTTTTTTTTCTAAAAAAATTATAAAGAAAAGGGGGAGTGTTAATATTCCTCAGTCTATTTAATTTAAAAAATATTTTTATGTTACTTGAGTGAATTGATGTTATGTTTGGTATAGTTCTATTGAGAAATTATTTTTGTATGTAGGTTTGTAAGAAAATATTATATTAAGAATGTTCCCTTTGAATATATGTTTGTAGGAATTATAATGGTATATAGTAATGTTCATGTTAGAGTTATTATGTTAACCTATTGATATTAATGCACCATGGTTTGGTGAAGTTAAGAAAGTATTTAAGTTTGATGTGAATACATCAGAAGTTTATCCTATGTTTTGTTAGCAAGAAATTCAAATGGTTCTATTAAGAGTTTGCTTTAAGTTGTGAGATTGAGATAATTGTAACTATGATAGCAATATTTATGTTAGAATTATGTTAACCTGCTAATGTTAATGAAGAAGCTAAGGGAATCTTTAAGTTTGATGCAGCTGCATCAAGAGTATTTTGGTTTAGAAAGGGCTGGATGTAACTGAGACTGCTGTAGTCACCTTAGACCCATTCCAAAAAAGAAATGCCATCTTTATTATCCTCTACTCCCATACTGGGAGGTATGAAAGCTATGGATATTGCTGTGAGTTTTTAATGGAGAGTTGTTTTTTATATATTAAGAAGGGGGGACCTATTGGAGCCCATTTTTCCTAGTGGCTTTACCCAGCAGGTCTGCATAGAGAGGATGATTGGACCATGGACCTGAGTGCAGGTGTCTGAGGTGGTCTGCACTTGTCTGTGCTGAGGGGAGGTCTTTTGCTCCACCCCTTGGCATTCCTTTAAATACCCTAAGACAGAGACAGTTGAGGCCTGATGGACTAGTATCCAGGCCCTTTTGAGGCTATCCTGTATTTTCTATCTGTTTCTCTCGCCTCTATCTTTCTAACTAACATCTCCTGCTGCTTCCACTCAAAAGTACTCTGGGGAAATGTGGGCTTGAGGGATGGCCCCCACACCTCCCCTTGGTAACAATTTCATTCCTTCACTGTCATTACAGCATACTAGTTCCTGATTGAAGAATTTAATGAAGACCGGCAAAGACATAGACCATCAGGGACTGAGCAACTTTTGGATTCTTGGACCACCCATTGGAGGATTAGTTGTATTGTTGCCTATAGTCATACAAAACCCCATATATATTCATTGTATAAGTTTTGTGACTCTAGAGAATCAAGACTAATATAGATTTTTATATGAGACATAGTTCTAGAATACCAGAAATATAAGGATAAATTTTTTAAGTATCTGGAATAGGCTTTTTAATTTGCCAGTACCTACAATTACTGAAGCCTTCCAGTTTCTGTAACCTCTCCTGGGACATCAGAGAATATTTAAAGCCTATTTGTGAACTATTATAAAAACTTAAGGAGATAAGTGCATTTGTTATTCTGATTCTTCACAGTGATCTGCAACTCCTTATTTATGAGAGAGTATAGACTTAATAATGAGAAAGACACATCTTAAAGAACTTACTTGTAAAAAGCCCATAAAAATTTTGTGCCATTTAATAAGATGCAGGTTATTTGTTTCACACAAATAATAATTGCCAGGCTGTATTAGCATGTTACTTGGGCTCTCTATATAATCATTATCCAAAGGATCCCTCTTTAAGATTTTTTAAAAGATAATCCATAGGTATTGCCTAAAGTTACATCTAAAGATCTTGTAGAGAGTGCATTTAATGCTTTTACAGATGGCTCTTCAAGAGGACATGGAGCATACATTTTATATGGAAATTCCACACGTTTTACAAAAAAGATTGTATCCACCCTTGGTTGTACAGCTCAACTGTCTAAACTTGCTGTAATTAACCAGCTTTTGTTAGACATACCCCAACCACTGAATAGTTTAATGGACTCTACATATTACACTCAATCAGTTCCTCTATTAGAAACTGCAAGACTTAAATCCAACTCCATTACTAATGTTATTTCACAATTATTTCTCTCCCTTCAGACATCTATACAAATACAAACAGCATTTTTTTGCATAACTAATATTCGTGCTCATTCTAATTTGCCAGGTCCATTAATATCCATCAATGCCTAAGCCAGTGTACTGGTTCTTTCTTTTCAGGCCACTCAAAAGTCTCATGAACTCCTTCACCAAAATGCAAATTCTTTACAGGTACCATTCTCTTTGCCTTGTGAGCAAGCTCAGCAAGTTATCATGCCCCATCCTTCTTGTTCTTCTTTTACTCTGCTGTCATCTGCTGGCAGAATTAATCCTTGGTAGTTAAAAATCCAACACCATTTGGTAAGCAGATCTTACTCATACCTCAGAATTTGGCTATTTAAAATATGTTCATGTAACAGCTGATAACTTTTCTAATATGATTATTACTTCTGCTCACTATAGTGAAACAACCTCAGATGCTATTAGTCATTTATTATACACTTTTCCCTTTTTAGGCCTACCATAACAAAGAAAAACTGATAATGACCCTGCCTATACTATCCAATGCTTTAAAGAAGTTTACAGTTGTTGGAATATTAAGCATGTTACTGGAATCCCTTACAATCCACAAGGTCAAACTATTGTGGAACAATACCATCAAATACTTAAATGACAAAAACTTAAAATTAAAAGGGGGTGTATACACCCACCAAAACCCCCATATATTATTATGCCTCCACCTATGTTAACTTTAAGTTTTTCATCTTAAAGGATAATGCTTTGGCTGCTGCCCAGAAACAATTTGCAGTAATGAAGCCAAAGCCTAAAGAATATGTTGAATGGAAAGAACTAGGGACTAACCTGTGGAAAGGGCCTAATGTTCTGTTCAAGGCGAAGTTATACTTCGGTCTTTCTAGAAAATGCCAAAGTCCCAGATGGCTCCCACTAGGATGTATCTGACAAGGGCAGAATCATAAGGATAGCATTCCTGAGATCACCAGATAATTGGAACATCTAAAGATAGGTGACAGCCAGGCAATGGTGGTGCGCACCTTTATTCCCAGCAATTAGGAGAAAAGGCAGTTGGATGTCTGTGAGTTTGAGGCCATCCTGGTCTACAGGGTGAGTTCCAGGACAGCCAGAGCAACACAGAGGAACTTGTATCAAAAAAACAAGACAAATAAATAAACAATGATAGGCAACAAACCCATTAAGAGGAGATGCCCCAAAAGGAAGAATAAGCTGATGACCTGGGGAGACATCAAGACCCTAACTCTTTAAGCTGAGACTTTGGGAATACAGCAAGGATATGACATCACTGATCCAAAAATGATGCTGCTATATCTATTGGATGTATTAAATGATAATTCTCAGTTAGCCAATCTAGAATCCAAATGACTTTTGTTAGTGGGGGATAAAAGGAACACCCATAATAGAAGAAAGTTTGTTGTTTTGCCATGCTAAGGTTTGTTTTCATCCTTTAGGTCCTGTTATATTGGTAAAAGATGGTGTACAAATATTTAGTCACATGAATGAATGCTATTTTGGTTGGACTAATCTAACTGATCAGTCCAAACACTACAATACAGACTTCAGCATGATTAAATATGCTTTAGAAAGCTCTGATGGTGGAAATTATACTTGTATGAAGACGAAAAAGAGAATATCTGATGTGCTTACTAGACCTGATATTATTGTACCTAGATAGCACTATATGTTGTGAATGGTTTAGAAAATAATCTCTGGATTAATTCACACATGACAGTAAACAAGAACAATATTTTAGTATCAGAGGAGACCCATATATTCATGGGCTCCTAAAAAGAAATTTCTTTGGCATAGGAGTCACCCATAAGCACTGTGCACAAATAAAAGGGGACAATATAGAATCCTTCCATCAGTAAATTTATAGCACATTGACCCTGTCAATGGTGTTTTCCTATCACTTTATGCTTTCAATGTACTTATATCCCTCCTTATTGCAGTTACACTTTAGTTTACACTCTTCCCCTTGGTAAACAACTGCCTTTGGGATGGACCTTTTTTGGGGGGGGGTGCTACTTACACTCCCCTTCCTGTTGGTTATAAAGGTTTATGAGGAATAGACTGTATAATACCCATTTTGCTCAGCAAATCTCTGCTATAGATCAATAGAATTAAGAGAAGTCTTCCTGAAAATTGTGATGATTCTTGGTATTTCTAAATACAGATAAGGAAGACAAACACATGCCATATCATTAGATACATTTTTCTATAAAAGGGAACATAGTCTCATTATTAGAAGTATTTTCCATAGATTCTCCTTCCAAGTCTAAATATTACTCAATGTTGATATTAGTTTCCCTAGATGTTCTTGAGTAGCTCCTCCCTCTATATGAAGAGAGTGAAGGGACAGCCTAGCCCCATTCCATACTAACCCCTCAGAACCATTACTACGGGTGGTGATGGTATTATTATTACAGAACCATCTTAATTCTTTGCCTTACCATTTGTTTTGAGGAGAATCTATAGGGCTCAAATCCATGACACTACCATAGGAAGTATCCATAAGAACACACACCTCTGTTCCTCCATTTTTGCAACTGTATCTATTCTCTTAACTCTAAGACAACAGGAGTGGGGCAAGGGGAAAAATGAGGTGGAATGAAAAGATTATTAATAATATTTCTTTTAAATCNTTTAGCTACTAAAATGAACAGATTCTTCTTCCATCATTTTTTGTTCCATGAATAGTAGATAACTACCTCCTAGATATTAACTTTCAAAGAATGAACTTCATGCTCAATACAAATAGGAATTCCTTCCATTCTATAGCAAAAAATGAAAACAAATTTAAACTGTACTAGATTATTTTAAGGTGTGTTACTTTTGTTCACGCTGTATTTGTTTAACTCTGTGAAGCTGTGTTACTGTGCCTGTGTAAAACACCTGATGATCTAATCAAGAACTGGCCAATAGCAAGGGAGGAGAAAGGATAGGCGGGGCTGGCAGGCAGAGTATATATATAGAAGAAAATTGGGAGGAGAGAGCTAAGATCAAGGAGCCAGAGAAGAAGGAGGACTACAGGGGCCAGCCACACAGCTACACAGTAAGCCACAGAGCAAGAAAGTAAAGGTATACAAAAATAGAGAAAGGTAAACGCCCAGAGGCAAAAGATAGACAGGTGAATTTAAGGAAAGCTGGCTAGAAACTAAGCCAATCTAAGGCCAGGCATTCATAAGTAATAGTCAGCCTCCATGTGTGATGTATTTGGGAGCTGGGTGGTGGGCACCCCAAAAAGAGTAAACTACCACCACCAACAAAAGCCTGGTACATTCAGTTGAGGTAGGTCCAAGCTGCTCCACCTGCACCAAGGCTGTGTAAGGTGTCCCAACATAGGCACTGGGCTCCA
Organism: Neotoma lepida; assembly: GCA_001675575.1. Taxonomy (NCBI): domain Eukaryota; kingdom Metazoa; phylum Chordata; class Mammalia; order Rodentia; family Cricetidae; genus Neotoma; species Neotoma lepida. The sequence goes on along the minus strand of LZPO01018504.1, from coordinate 20,766 downwards.
AAAAGCCAGCTCATGCACCAGGAATGGATGTTGATCCCACTGCCAGGGGGCCCCTTAAGCAGGTCAAGCTACACAACTGTCTCGCTTATGCAGAGGGCCTAGTCCAGTCCCATGAAGGCTCCACAGCTATTGGTCGACAGTTCATGAGTTCCTATAGTTTGGTTTGGTTGTCTCTGTAGATTTCTCCACCATGATCTTGATTCCCCTTGCTCATAGAATCCCTCTTCCCTCTCTTTGACTGGACTCCTGGAGTTCAGCCTGGTGCTTGGCTGTGAATCTCTGCATCTGCTTCCATCAGTGACTGGATGAAAGCTCTATGATGACAGCTAGGGTATTCACAATCTGATTACCAGAGTAGGCCAGTTCAGGCACCCTCTCCACTATTGTTAGTAGTCTGAGGTGGGGTCATTCTTGTGGATTCCAGGGAACTTCCCTAGCACCTTGTTTCTCCCTATCCCCATGATGTCTCNCCTATTGTGGTATCTCTTTCCTTGATCTTCCATTCTGTCCCTGTTCCAGCTCAACCATCCCATTCCCATATATTCTCATCTCCCATCCCCTACACTCTATTGCCCCCCCATCCCCAGTTTACTCCTGGAGATCTCATCTATTTTCCCTTCCCAGGGTGATGCATGTATCACTTTTAGGGTCCTCATTATCTAGGTTCTCTGGAGCTGTGGGTTGTAGTCTGGTTATCATTTGTTTTACATCTAGTATCCACTTAGGAGTGAGTACATACCATGTTTGTCCTTCTGAGTCTGGGTTACCTCACTCAGGATATTTTCTAGTTTCATCCATTTGCCTGCAAATTTCATGATGTCATTGTTTTTTACTGCTGAGTAGTACTCCATTGTGTATATGTACCACATTTTCTTTATCCATTCTTCAGTTGAGGGGCATCTAGGTTGTTTCCAGGTTCTGGCTATTATGAATAGTGCTACTATAAACATAGTTAAGCATGTGTCCTTGTGGTATGATTGAGCATTCCTTGGGTATATGCCCAAGAGAGTGGTATAGCTGGGTCTTGAGGTTATTGATTCCAAATTTTCTGAGAAACTGCCATACTGATTTCCAAAGTGGCTGTATAAATTTGCACTCCCACCAAGTGGAAGAGTATTCCCCTTACTCTGCATCCTCTCCAACATAAGTGGTTATCAGTGATTTTGATCATAGCCATTCTGATAGGTGTAAGAGAGTATCTCAGAGTCGTTTTGATTTGCATTTCCCTGATGACTAAGGATGTTGAGCAATTCCTTAAATGTCTTTCGGCCATTTGAGATTCTGTTAAGAATTCTCTGTTTAACCATGTAGTCCATTTTTTAATTGGATGGTTTGGTATTTTGATGTCTAATTTCTTGAATTCTTTATATATTTTGGAGATCAGCCCTCTGTCAGATGTGAGGTTGGTAAAGATCTTTTCCCATTCTGTAGGCTGTCATTTTGTCCTATTGACCATTTCCTTTGCCTTACAAAAGCTTCTCCATTTTAGGAGGTCCCATTTATTAATTGCTGCTGTCAGCGTCTGTGCTCCTGATGTTATATTTAGGAAGTACTCTCCTGTGCCAATGCATTCAAGCCTATTTTCTACTTTCTCTTCTATCAAGTTCAGTGTAATTGGGTTTATGTCAAGGTCTTTGATCCACTTGGACTTGAGTTTTGTGTGTGGCAATAGATATGGAACTATTTGCAATCTTCTACATGTTGACATCCAGTTATGCCAGCATCGTTTGTTGAAAATGCTTTCTTTTTTCCATTGTACAGTTTTGGCTTCTTTGTCAAAAATCAGGTATTCATACATGTGTGGACTAATGTCAGGATCTTCAGTTCGATTGCATTGGTCCACACATCAGTTTTTATGCCAATACCAAGCTGTTTTTATTACCATATCTCTATAGTACAGCTTGAGGTCAGGGATTGTGAGGCCTCCAGAGGTCGCTTTATTGTACAGGGTTGTTTTAGCTGTCCTGGGATTTTGTTTCTCCATATAAAGTTGAGTATTGTTCTTTTTGGGTCTGTGAATAATTGTGTTGGGATTTTGAAGGGGGTTGCCTTGAATCTGTAGATTGCTTTTGGTAAGATTGTCATTTTTACTATGTTAATCCTACCTATCCATGAGCATAGATCTTTCCATTTTCTGATATCTTCTTCACTTTCTTTCTTCATAGACTTAAAGTTCTTGTCATATAGGTCTTTCACTTGCTTAGCTAGAGTTACCCCAAGGTATTTTATATTATTTGTGGCTATTGTAAAGGATTATGTTTTCTGATTTCTTTCTTGGCCCATTCATCATTTGTATATAGGAGAGCTACTGATTTTTTTTGAGTTAATCTTGTATCCCTCCACATTACTGAAGGTGTTTATGAGTTGTAGGAATTCCCTGGCAGAATTTTTAGAGTCACTTATGTATACTATCATCATCTGTAAGTAGTGAAAGTTTGACTTCTTTCTTACCAATTTGTATCTCCTTGATCTCCTTTTGTTGTCTTACTGCTCTAGCTAGAAGAACTTCGAGTACTACATTGAATACACACACACACACACACACACACACACACACACACATATATATATATATATAATAAGAACCAGCCTTTTCTTGTTCCTAATTTTAGTGGAATTGCTTTGAGTTTCTCTCCATTTAATTTAATGTTGGCTGTTGGCTTGCTGCAAATTGCCTTTATTATGTTTAGGAATGTTCTTTGTATTCCTCATCTCTCCAAGACCTTAATCATGAAGGGGTGTTGGATTTTGTCAAAGGCTTTTTTCAGCATCTAATGAGATGATCATGTGGTTTTTTTTCTCTCAGTTTGTTTTTATGGTGTATTACATTGACAGATTTTCATATGTGGAACCACCCTTGCATCTCTGGAATGAAGCCTACTTGGTCATGGTGGATAATTTTTTGATGTGCTCTTGGATTAAGTTTGTCAATATTTTGTTGAGTATTTTTGCATCAATGTTCATAAGGGAGATTGGTTTGTAATTCCCTTTTTTTGCTGCATCTTTGTGTGGTTTGGGTATCAGGGTAACTGTAGCCTCATGAAAAGAGTTTGGCAAAGTTCTTCCTATTTCTATTGTGTGGAACAATTTGAGGAGTATTGGTATTAGCTCTTCTTTGAAATTCTGGTAAATTCTGCACTGAAACCATCTGGTCCTGGGCTTTTTTTGGTTGGGAGACTTTTAGTGACTGTTTCTATTTCCTTAGGGGCTATTGGTCTTTTAAATAGTTTATCTGGTCTTGATTTAACTTTGGTATGTGGTACCTATCCAGAAAGATGTCCATTTCTTTTAGATTTTCCAATTTTCTGGAGTAGAGATTTTTGAAATATGACCTGATGATTCTCTGGATTTCCTCATTATCTGTTGTTACATCTCTCTTTTCATTTCTGATTTTGTTAATTTGGATGCTCTCGCTCTCTGCTTTTGATTAGTTTGGATAAGGGCTTGTCTATCTTGTTGATTTTCTTCTCTTTGTTTCATTGATTCTTTGTACTGTTCTCTTTGTTTCAATTTTATTGAAACAATTGATTATTTCCTAGTGTCTATTCCTCCTGGGTAAGTTTGCTTCTTTTTATTCTAGAGCTTTCAGGTGTGCTGTTAAGTCACTAGTGTGAGATTTCTCCAACTTCTTTATGTGGGCATTTAGTGCTATGAATTTTCCTCTTAGCACTGCTTCCATAGTGTCCCATAAGTTTGGGTATGTTGTATGTTAATTTTCATTGAATTCTAGGAAGTCTTTAGTTTCTTTCTTTATTTCTTCCTTGACCCAGTGGTGATTCAGTGGAACATTTTTCACTTTCCATGAGTTTGTAGGATTTCTGTAATTAGTGTTGTTGAGTTCTACCTTTAAGGCATGGTGGTCCAATAAAATACAGGAGGTTATTCCAATGTTTTTGTATCTGTTGAGATTTGCTTTGTGACCAAGTATGTGGTCAGTTTTAGAGAAGGCTCCATGGAGTGCTGAGAAGAAGGTATATTCTCTCGTTTTTGGGTGGAATGTTCTATAGATGTCTATTAAGTCCATTTGAGTCATAACATCTATTAGTTCTCTTATTTCTCTGTTAAGTTTCTGTCTGGCAGACCTGTCCATTGGTGAGAGTGGGGTGTTGAAGTCTCCCACTATTAGTTGTGGGGTTTGATGTGCAATTTAAGCTTTAGTAGTATTTCTTTTACATATGGAGGTGCCCTTGTATTTGGGGCATAAATGTTCAGAATTGAGACTTCATCTTGATGGATTTTTCTTATGATGAATATGTAATGTCCTTCTAGATCTCTTTTGATTAATTTTAGTTTGAAATCTATTTTGTTAGATATTAGGATAGCCACACCAGCTTGCTTCTTAAGTCCATTTGACTGGAAAGACCTTTCCCAGCCCTTTACTCTGAGGTAGTGTCTGTCCTTGAGGTTGAAGTGTATTTCTTGTATGCAGCAGAAAGATGGATCCTGTTTTCATATCCATTCTGTTAGCCTGTGTCTTTTTATAGGTGATTTTAAGTCCATTAATATTAAGAGATATTAATGACCAGTGCTTGTTAATTCCTGTTTTTTGGGGTTTTTTTGGGGGGGTCATAGTGCTGTGTATTTCCCTTCTTTGGGACTTTTTGGTGTGGAATTATCTATTGCCTGTGTTTTTCATTGGTGTATCTAACTTCCTTACGTTGCATTTTTCCTTCTAGTACTTTCTGTAGGCCTGGATTTATGGCTAGGTATTGTTTAAATCTGGTTTTATCATGGAATATTGTGTTCACTCCATCTATGGCAATTGAGAGTTTTGCTGGGTATAATAGTCTGGGTTGGCATCCATGGTCTCTTAGTGTCTGCATAACATCTGTCCAGGACCTTCTGTCTTTCAGAGTCTCCATTGAGAAGTCAGGTGTTATTCTGATGGGTCTGCCTTTATATGCTACTTGGCCTTTTTCCTTTGCAGCTCTTAATATTTTTTCTTTATTCTGTATATTTAATGGTTTGATTATTATGTGGCAAGGAGACTTTTTGGGGGGGGGATCCAGTCTATTTGGTGTTCTGTAAGCTTTCTGTATTTTATAGGCATTTCCTCCTTATTTAGGTTGGGAAATTTTTCTTTTATGATTTTGTTGAATATATTCTCTGTGCCTTTGATCTGGAATTCTTCTTCTTTTATCCCTATTATTCTTAGGTTTTCATGCTCTTTTCATGGTGTCCTAGATTTCCTGGACATTTTGTGTTATGTTTTTGTTGGCTTTAATGTTTTCTTTGACTGACAAATCTATTTCCTCTATCGTGTCTTCTATGTCAGATATTGTCTCTTCCATTTCTTGCATTCTGTTGGTTATGCTTGCATCTGTAGTTCCTGTTTGTTTACTCAGATTTTCCATTTCCAGCCCTTCCTCAGTTTGTGTCTTCTTTATTTCCTCTATTTCAATTTTTAAGTCTTGAACTGTTTCCTTCGCCTGTTTGATTGCTTTTTCTTTATTTTCCTGGCTTTCTTTAAGGGATTTATTGATTTCTTCCAATTTTTTCCACTATTTCTTGAAGGGAATTTTTGATTTCCTCTTTAAAGGCCTCTATCATCTTCTTAAAGTCATTTTTAAGGTCAATTTCTTCTGCTTCTTCTCTATTAGGATGTTCAGGTCTTGCTAATGTAGAACCATTAGGTTGTGGTGGTGCCATATTGCTCTTTATGTTGTTGAATGTATTTTTGCACTGGTAGATACCCATCTCCTCCTCCAATTGGTGCAAATGATGTCTGTGTCTGAGGGAGCCTCTTTTAGTCCAATTGGCACTCTTGATCCAATGGGAGCTCTTGATCCAATGTGTGCTCTTGGTCCAATCAGAGCTCTTGTTCCAATCAGAGCTCTTGGTCAAATTTGAGCTTTTGGTCCAATTGGAGCTTGTAGAGTCTATAGATGCATAAATATTTAGCTTAAAACAGCAGCTAGAAATAATAAACAATCTGAAGTAAACTCATTCTACTCCACTGCACATGTGAGGAGCACAAAAACACATTCCAAGAACAATTTTGTGTTTTGAATAAACTGAGGTCACAAGACTCTCATCTTGTTTTCTTGAGGTGTACTCACAAGCACTCAGAAATCTCCCAGGGTGCCATTCCTGAATGGTGTTCCACCATCTCCCCCTTTTTTATTTTTTAAATGCAGCATATTGGAGTAGTTTTGATTTGAGATTTTGTAGATAAATTTAGTTGTCATTTGAGGCAGAGAATCCTATAAGATAGAAAAATTTTACCATGATGAATAGTATTAAAACAGTGAAAGCATTGTGTGGAATACTCTGCCACCAAGAACGGGGAAAAATCCATGTCCAATACTATTGGTTACATTACCATTTTGATCAGAAAAATCGAGATATAGCTTATAAACAGACCCATTGGATAAGTAGTTCTTCTATCTTATAGAATGTAAGCCCATATTCGCTTTTAATAGGAAAAGGAATGTTATGGTGTCCTGTGCACATGGGAAATGACTTAAATCCCAAGGAAAAATTAAATGTAGTTTCTTCTTTAGATGGATGAATGAGGCTATTGTGGTCTCAAGGACCAGTCAATAACAGAGTCATTAGTAAAGATAAGAGGAGCTGACACTCACCATAGATGCCCAATTCAGAGAAGATGTTATATCACCAGAAAGACATTCTGAAGTGACATAGGGCTCTGTATGTTTCACAGAAAAACTTCTCCCTTAGTGTACAGGGTCTTAAAATGGACCCAGGAGGGCAGATATGAATTCTAATGATATTTCTTTTTGCTCTATAGCTGGAAGTTTTTGTTTCCTCACACTCCACCATTGTCCTTTATTGCCTGGAGCTGAAGGGGTTGAAGAAGAATTCATGCTGTTTCTAGCTATCTGCAATGACAGATGCATACTCCTTCCCAATTGCCTTCAGACTGTCAGAGTCCAGCCCTGACCTATCAAAGGGTCTTTGAAGGAGTGAATGAGGAATTGAGAAATGCTAGATAGGAAAAAATATATACATAGATTAAGAAAAACACAGAGACATAGGATAACTTTGGGAGGGCCCTGGGTCAATACCTAGTTACCTTGAGCTTATTCTTAATGGGCTTTTTATACACCGGCAAGGGGAGAGGCAAAAGACCTCCCACTTTCAAGATCAAAGTACAAACAAGTATAGACTCTTTCTTAATTCTTCAAACACCTGGTAACCACACCTTATTGCAAAGCATCTTGTAATTAGGCCTTGTAATATGGAATGGAGCCATGTGAGAAGAATTCTGACTGCTTGTGGAAATACACAAAAAAGCAAGACGAGTCTTGTAACCTCAGTTTCTTCAAAATACAGATACGTTCTTAGAATGTGTTTTCTTGTTCCTCCCAGGTGTAGAAGATAGGAGAAAGTTACTTAGGATTACTCATTATTTTTGTTGTCATTATTCAATTCAATATTAAACTATTCTTTATGTGCTTCTACAGAAAAACTCCCATACACTGTCAAAGTCATAAAGCTGGAATTAATACCAGAGATAAAAATAGTAATGAAGTATGGCAAATGGATGTCACTGATTTTGCTCTTGTGCCTTGTATGCTATACATAAATGTATGTATGGATATACATTCTAGATTTCTTTGGGCTGTACTTCAATCCTCAGAAAATGATATTGTAGCATGTACCTCTCTTATACAAAATTTTTCTGTTATAGGAATTCCTTCTTCTATAAAAACTGACTATGGACCAGCCTATAGCACTAAAACATTAAAGGACTTCTTTAAAGCCCAGAATATCAATCATATTACAGGAATTCCTTCTAGTCCTCAAGGCCAGGATATAATTGAAAGAGCACTAAAACACTTAAACAGGAATTATTAAAAAATAAAAGGGGGAGCACCAAAAGTTCTTCTTGCACTTTCCTTATTTACTCTTAAGTTTAAAATTTGCCTCAAGGTGATACACGTTTGAGAGCTCAAAACATTTTTCTACAGAGCATTCTGAACTGCCTTTAAATAGGCCTATGTAGTTTAAGTAATTTGAGACTTAGAATCCTAGTTGGTTGAAGACAATTGGGAAGCAGTATGTATCTGTCATTACAGATAGAGCTACTGAAACATTATGAATTCCTCCTTGGCTCCTCCAGCTCTGGGCAATCAAGGACAATGGTGGAGTGCAAGGAAAAAGTAGAAATTACCAAAAAGAACAAACTCCCAGCTATAAAGCGAAAGGACCATATCATCAGACTTCATGTCTGTCCACCTGGGGCAATTTTAAGGCCCTGTACACCAAGGGAGAAGTTATCCTATGAACACACAGAGCCCTAAGTCACCTCAGAATGTCTTTCTGGTGATGCTATCTTTTTTGACTTGTGTATCTGTGGTGAGTGCCTCTGAACATGTCTATACAGCTCCTATTATCTTTACTAATGACTGTTTATGACTGGACCTTGAGACCATAATTGACTCATTTATCCATCTGAAGAAGGGGCTGCATTTAATCTTTCCTTGGGACTTAAATCACTTCTCATTTGATTAGGATATCATAACATTCATATTCATATTAAAAGCAAGTATGGACTTATATTCTATGAGATACCAGAACTACTTATCCTATGGGTCCCCTTTAAAGGTATTCTCCAGATTTTTCTGATCAATATCTTAAAGTAACCAATAGTACTGGACATATATTGGTTCCTTGTTCTTGGTGGCAGAGTATTACTCACAATGCTTTCACTGTTTTAATACTATTAATTATGGTAATAATTTTCTTGCTTATAGAATTCTCATTCCTCAAATGAAAATTAGATTTATCTACAAAATCTCAAATTAAAACCACTCTGATATACTGCATTTAAAAAAATAAAAAAGGAGGAGATGCTAGAACATCATTCAGGAATGGCACCCTGTGAGCAGATTTCTCAGTGCTTGTGAATACGCCCCAAGGAATCAAGACAAGAGTCTTGTGACCTCAGTTTCTGTAAAACATAAAATTGTTCTTGGAATTTTTTTCTGTGCTCCTCACATGTGTACCAGAAAGGAGTGAGTTTACTTCAGATTATTTATTATTTCTTGTTGTTGTTTTAAATTAAATGTTTATACTTCTATGGAAATACTTAGTTTTGCTATGTGTGCCTCCTTCTTCTCATTGTATATGGCTTGAACTCATGAGAAGTTTAGTCATGTGACCTTTTTTAATCATCAGAGTATAAATTGCCTGGGTCTCTGAATAAAGTTGGCTGTTGCATCAGACTTCAGTCTGCGTCATTTATCAGCTTCATTCTTTCAAGTCCCATTGCCTCTACAGAAGTGACAGCCTCCACGATGAAGCCATACCCCATTCTCTGTAGGTAGATTCTAGGTAGTGGCTCCATAAATGACCATACCCCAAGCCCCCTCACTGTGGTAGGACCTGAGGGTCTACTACCCCACCACATTAATCACATCCTTTTCCCATATGAGTGTTTTCACATCTTTGAAGAGAAGTGGAAGAACTCAGAGCTTTACCTCACTGAATTATTGATAACATTTTCCTGTAGTGTGAGTTACACTACACATGCAGTGAGAACCAGAACAGATACAAGATGTTCCATATTCCTTGTATTCACAAGACTTTTCTCCAATGCAAGTTTATTGATGTATTCCCACTGAAGGTGGAAAACCAATTATTTGTAAACTTGTATTGCATTTATCAAGTCTACTCATAGTGGGGAATACTATATATCTTTTAATTGTTCTAGGAGAGAAAGAGAGAGAGAGAGAGAGAGAGAGAGAGAGAGAGAAAGAGAGAGAGAGAGAGATACATTGCCTCTTTCCATATCCCTTATTCTCACATGGCTCATATCCAAAATGACATATGATATACCTATTAAAAGAAGAATACCAAACAAAATTTTTCACCTTGCATTCACACAGTTTAACTTTTTGTTTCTCATAGAAATGTGGTATAGGGATTAAGATCTTTCCAACAAAACAACCTTCTTGACTCTCATAAACTTACTCTCTCATTAAACTTTGGTAAGTCACTATAAGTGATGAGTAACACTAGCATTAATAAGGATGATTTGCTTAGAAAAAGCCTTGGACATACACTAAACCCCTAATCAATGTGTATCCCTTTTACTATACCTGAATGGTATAAAACTAAATGATTGACAGTTCTTCAACATGGCTTTCATGGGGCTAGGACTAGAACTTCAAAATCTGTTAAGGCATTGCTTCCTTGTCTTGTTTCTCAGACATATATTTTGCAAACAGGGATAAGCTACCTGACATTGAGGTACATGGTGTTCTGAGAATTTAATAGTTATCAATACACTTGAAGTTGTGCTTATTTACACTGTTGNTTTTCCTTAAAATTCAAGGCACGTCAAATTTTCTTCAGAGGCACATTTATGTTAGTATGCACGTGCAAATTACCTTCTATGATTTCTAAAACATTGATAATGTTCTTAAATATTGTGTTTTTCCCAATTGTAGCCTAAAATATAGCACCAGAGAATGTATGATATATTATTGGAAATTATGCAAAATTTAAGTTACTATCTTCAGGGATTCTCAGAACCATGCCATAGTCTTCCTCTTGCACCATACAAATCAGTGGAGCATAAATTACCAAGGAACTCCTATCCCCTTATTTGAAAAAGGGACTTGCATTTCTCCATATAGCAATGAGGCCTACAAGTTTCCAGCATGCCATCTTTGTGGAGACTGTGATGGGGCGGGTTTAGCAAAGCCCACTCCTCCCTCATTAAATTCAAATGCACATCCTCACAGGTTACTACTTCCAAAAATATCCCAAATATGTGCATAATAGCAAGTGTGATACTGACTGCATTGTATATGCACCCTTTACTGAAAATAAGTTTACGTAATTCTGTTGCTCAACACGTTTATTCCATGTCGCAGAATTTCAAATGAAAACACAAAGTCCTTTTAGAAGGGAATAGAAAAGGAAGATCACGCCTTTCATTTCTGGGTCCACTGAATAGGGTATAGTATTGTAAGGGGAATGACTATTAAAGATACACAGAGAGGCCAGGCGGTGGTGGCGCACGCCTTTAATCCCAGCACGCCGGAGGCAGAGGCAGGCGGATCTCTGTGAGTTCGAGGCCAGTCTGGGCTACCAAGTGAGTTCCAGGAAAGGCGCAAAGCTACACAGAGAAACCCTGTCTCGGAAAAAAAAAAAAAAAAAAGATACACAGAGAGACATTCAAAGAGATCAACACTATTCAGTATACATTGGCAACATTGTATCAAAATTACTAATTTAAAAAAAAGTTTGACAAGTTGGGCATAGCGCATACCATTAATCTCAGACCTCAGGAGGTAAAGACGGCTGAATCTCTGTGATTTCTAGGCCAGCCTGGTATGTGTAGTGATTTCCAGGAGAACCAAAGCTACACAGTAAGACCCTACCTGAAACAAACAACAAAAGTAAATTTAAAAAACCAAACACTCAGTGGCTAACTTGCAATTCCTCCATAGACACAAACATGAACTCCAGTTCTGTACNTGTCTTCCAAAGAGCCAGAATTTCCCCAGGTTAAACTGTCAAGCTAATGATATTCCTACAAAGGAATGCATTTTTAATATTACTGACAGACAGATCAAAGAGTCCTCAAAAATATTAGCAAATTAAATGCCAAAAAAAACATCCCATATACTATAAAGATGGGTCAACAGTTAAGATCAAACTATGCTTTTGCTAAGGATTTGGATCTGTCCCCAGCACTCACTTGAAGGCTCACAACTATTCATAACTCCAGGTAAAGAGAATTCATTGCTCTCTTCTGACTTCAGTGAACACCAGGCACACAGATAGTACACACACACACACACACACACACACACAAGACTCACACACATCATTTAAAAATTTAAAAAATATGATCCTTCCATCCTGATGAGGTCAGAAGCCAAGATGGAGGAGAGCCACATGGTAGCTATTTAAAAGTTTCTATTTCTTAAACAAGAGTTGAATTTAAGTTAGATATACAATATGATCATTTTTCACTAAGAGTTGAATCACACATATAGTAAGTTGTTGAAAATTAAGATTAACAATGTATAAACTCTTTAAATCTATAAGCCTTTCGTTATAAGTTTGAAGCTAAATTTTGTTACAGATTTTATAGATTTTTCACCATACCTGATGAACCTACAAATCCTGAGAAAGAGTTTATAGCATAGTCTTAGGATATTTTTTTTTGACAGCAGAGCAGAGAGAAATCATAGAGATAAAAGATTTTTAGGGGTGGAAGTAGAAAAACCTTAGAGTAAGAGATTTTGGAAGTGTAGAACAGAGCAAGGTTAGGTATGTGAGACTGAGGCCAAACTATTTGTAAACCCAGGAGTCGGGGGCAGGGTGCAAAATTGAACGCCACAGGAGGGAGAAGCCCAGGAGGGCACAAAGAAGCTGCAGGAAGGTGCTGAGAACAGAAGCTATAGAACTGAAGGCAGGAACTGAGAGAAATCATAGTAGCCCAAATAGCCTTAGAGAAGCCGCAGGACTGCAGGTAGCTCTTAGAAATAGAGACAAGGAAAGGGTCACAGTGACCCAGCCAGGCTTAGGAAATTGCAGAATTACAAGAGAAAGCTGAGAAAAAAATGAAGTGTTCTAATGACAAGAGTTTCAACCCAGGGTGTTTCTAAGCAGAACAAAAGACTTTTCTGAGAAATTTTCCTAAATCACAAAGAGGGATCCCTTCCTATGAGATCAGGGGCCCAGCAGGGTGAGAGGAGATTTGTGGGACACTGGTGTGGCATTTGTAGTAATAGCAGACAAATCAGGCAACTCCAGAATGACACTTAACCAGTAAAGGAGAAAGGAGAGAGTGACTGAGGCTTTTGAGAAAAAGAGATGGTAAGTGTCTTTAGTAGATACCTATGTGGATGTAGAGAGATACCCAGAGGGTTGTAGCAGGCCAGAGCCAAGAGATGTAAGAGGCAATTAGGGAGAAGAGTAGGTGGAGGGGAGAATTGGCTGAGGAGTTAAAATCTAGAATTTATATTCAAATTTGGTGTGTGCCAGAAGCAAGCAGAGAAAAATGATCCACACATACCTTAAGAGAGTCAAAGAAGCTTGGTTCGGAGTGGCCAAGTCCCTTGGAAGGACATTTATACCACTCCTGGGTTTTGGCACAGGTGAATGAAAAAAGAAATAAAATGAGAACATGTTTGTTCCTAAGGTTTTATTATAGATTTAAAGGAGAAAACAGGCAGTGGCAGAGGCATCTGAAAGAGTCCAGACTGCACATAACTGGCTGACTAAGCCAGGCTATGTGAGGAGAGGTGGGAGGGGAAAGAAGAGAGCCAGAAGCCAAGAGGCCAGCAGTGGATACCAAGAGACCAAGAGGAGCAAAAGGAATGCACATCTAATGGTTGAGTTATATAANAATAAGCCCAATGTAGTACCTGGGCTGCAGAGTTCAGAGTAAGTGGGTATGGTGTGCCAGGTACTGATGATGCAGAGACAGACTGTCTGTAATCAGATGCTTTGATATATTAGGCACCGGAGTCAGCCATTTGTCACAAGTTTGATATCTAACAATTATAATCTAAAAAACTATTTTAAAGCATTGACTCACCTTCAAAGCCCCATGTGCTCAACAGATAACAATTTATACTGGAGTACACCAAGGCTTACATACACCTTTTTTCTCTGGCCACCAGAAATGTAACAGGTCAGTTAGGCAGGGCCTCACCAATTTGTCCAGCTCTTTCATTCTGTTTGAACTAGTGAAAATACAGTAACTTGGTTTCTAAAAAGAAATTCACTTGTTTATACAAATTTTTGAATAATCTGGTCTGTGGACCTCCCAGTAATATTTATCACAATATTTTTGATCACTTAAAATTGATTATCTGACTAAACACTGAAAATCCCAACTGCAGACAAAATTAGACCTATCAACCTCATTCCTGCCACCTCCATTTCTCTACTGTGACTACCAGCTTGAAATTGGAAAATGGACCTTGATTCTTATACAAGTCCCTCTGCATTTACAATTTCCTAATAAAAGCCTGGGCTCTATTAGGACACTCACTCTCTTGTCTCTTTTTCCTTCTCACTGACCTGTAGACTTGTACTCCTAGCACTGGACTGCATAGGCAGTTTTAGATGTTCAAAGCAGTTCTCAGGGCATAGTACAAGGCCAGTCTGATCTAATGTGCTAGATAGTTTTGTGTCAACTTGGTATCAGCTGAAGTCATCTGAAAGGCAAGAACCTCAGTTGCAAAAATGTCTCTGTAAGATCAGGTTGTAAGCTGGCCTGTACGGCATTTTCTTAATTAGTGATTGAAGGGGTAGGTAGGGCTCAGCCCATTGAAAGTGGGGCCATTTCAGGGTCAATTTTCCTGGGTTCTATGGGGCAGGCCAGGCAGGCCATGGGGAGCAATATAGTAAGCAGCACCCCTCTATGGTCTCTGCATCAGGTCCTGCCTCCAGGTGCCTGCCCTGTTTCTTTCCTGCTCTGATTTCCTTCGATGATGACTAGTGAGATAGAAGTGTAAGTCAAATAAACTATTTCCTCTCCAGCTTGTTCTTAGTCACAGTGTTTCATTTTCCTTAACAGTAATGGAAAACACAACTAAGACACCTACATAACATTTTGCTCTAAAAGCAAATAAATAACCATTTGTGAAAAATCAAAAAAGTTTCTAATGACTGGGAGATATTGGAGAATAGAAATAAATGTTGGAGGTCCATGCTCCCACAAGAGGCCATGTTGATATCTGTGGTCTGTGTTACCACCAGAGATCATCTTGATGTGTGTGGCCTTGTTGATGTCTGTAGTCCGCGGCCCGTGCTACCACTGGAGACTTTGAGGATGTCCATGCTCCATGCAGCCACCAGAAACTCTGTGGAAGTTCATGATCTATGCTGCCACTGGCTGTTATGGGCAAGGAAGCATCTCTTGCAGTGGTATCAATGGTTCCAGACTCATAATTAAGAATGAGACAATGAAGGCTTCTGCAACAACTTCTCCCTGCCCTAAAAAATAGAGTCTAGACAGGAAGCCATTGAAAAGAGTCCTTAAAAATAATGATAAAGAGTCTCTTCACGGTTGATGACCTCTGGCAGGGGGACGGAAAAGGACTCAGTTATCTTTAAGGGGCTGGCTACTGGGAGTTTCACCATGCTCCAGTGAGTATATGGGCAAGATAAATTGTACTTGGTGTATTTCTTTTAATTTTTTGTTGGGGAAGGGCACAAGCATGGTAAGGTGGACCTACAAGGAATGGGAAACAAGTGTGATAGGGGTGCAGTGTATGAAATTCCCAAATAATAAATAAAAATATTATGTTGGAAGAAAAAGTAGAGTGAACAAGTCATGAGGAGCAAGCCAGTAAGCAACACCCCTCCATATCATCTGCTTCAGTTCCTGCAATTAGGTCTTTACCTTGACTTCCTATCATAATGGACTACAACTGTAAAATGAAATAAACTACTTCCTTCCAAGTTGAAAGAAAAAAAAGAGTTGCTATTGTCATGGAAACTCTTTGGAGCAACTACATCAGATACCAATACTTGTCATTGTAAAAGAGATAAAAATAAATAAAAGGATATTTAGCTATATTGATGTTGAAATAGAATAGGCTCTTACCTGGAAGAAGGAATGCCATTAACAAGAGAATGTATGAGCTTGCCTTCTGTAAAATGTTAGCTGGTAAGTGCTATACACTGATGAACAAATTAGAGCCAATGCCCTGTGTCTCAATCCTCATAAACCAAATATGTTTGCACTTACCACCATAAAAAGTTGCCCAATTTGAAATTTCAGGTGCTTTAGCTAACTGTCAGAAATTGGACAGCCACCAATTCACTTTGCTTTCATTCATAATGTATGAATTAACACATGCTTGTAAAATAAACAGAAAATCATCCATCCTGCCCTATCAGATTTTTCTGCAAAGACCACTGCAGCTCATTGCCTTAAACTTAAACAACTTGGAATCCAGCCACTGCCTACCCTGTTTCCTCTTGCAGTGCCTACAATAAACTATTTATTCTATTCTGATTTCAAACAAGCCATTCTCCAAATATAAACACTTTTCCTGTTACAGAAAAGGACAGACCACTCTATGACTCAAAAGGGTATATTTAGAATTGTGTGGTGCTACAAACCTTTATTCCAAGAATTTAGGAGTAGATTCGGGAGGACTGAAAAGCCAGTGTCCTTTGAGGTTACGCAATGGGCACAAGGCAACCTCACCAGGTTAATGGCTTAATAAAGAAAAAGCTCTTCAGTCATAATAACTCTCTAGCTCTTGCTAACATTCAAAGAGGAGCTGGCCAGGAACAGATTTGCTAACATATACACCATAGACTTATGCATTGCATATATGCTGTCAAATTGGAAAAATGCTGCATACTGACCTGTTATCATGGCTTGATTGTGGGAGCCCACAATGGACTCAGTTTCCCAGTTTGAATCTGAAGTCTATTCTGAGTCAATAGAGTTCAAGCTTGCTTGCTCCAGGGCTGTGAGAAAGTCCTGATTAGCTCGCAGGAAGGAACATATTATCTAGCTAGATGCAGGCTGCTAATGCCAGTTGGAGGTACATCAAGATAGAAAATGAAACTGCCTGCTTCTTGATGCCAGGCAGGATAGACAGATAGCTTGTGCTGTGCATTGTTCTACCTCTGTCCTTCAAGACTGTATATAAGCTGGCTGTGAAATAAACTCGGGGCTGTCCAGCATTGACTGGCAGTCCTCTCAACTCTTTTCTATCTTCTTCATTGTCTCTACAAATCTGCACACCTCTACCCAGCTACCCAGCTGGCTGGTAGACAGGCTCTGACACTTGGTAAGTTTGAATTCTTATACAACTTAGGGCCACCTGCGGAGGGTGGCACCAACCACAGTGGGTTAGGGCATATTATGTTGATCATCAATCTTTCATGCTCCACTGACAGATTTTTTAGCAAACCAACTCTCTTAACATTTGATTGTCAGCATGTATATGTGCATGCACACATATACAATTTTGAAAATCTGTCAAGTTTAAGACTGGAGAGATGGCTCAGCAGTTTAGACCACTTATTGCTCTTGTAGAAGCCTTGGAGCTTGTTCCCAGCACTAACATGGTGATGCACAATCATCCCTACATCCTGTTGCAGGGCGTCCAATGCCCCCTTCTATCTTCTATGGGTACCAAACACACACGTGGTGAATATGCACACATGCAAGCAAAATATTCATATATTTTCAAATAAAATAAATGAATATAGTAAATTAAAAACACACATTCATATCTCTTATGTGTCACTATCAATAAATCATAAGTACATATAAATGTGACAAACATTTGTACCCCAAACTATAAATTAATAATTAAAAGAATCAAGAAAGTAGATAAAAATAGAGAATTTCAGGATTGTTGACAGAAAGTCACAATATTATGTCGGAATGGAATTTGAGCTAGAGATTTAATTAAAGTCCAATATAAAGTCTAACAATTCATGTCAACAACAACAAAAAACTCATGGCAACAAAGAGGTCATCATGAATGAAAAAAAATGATCAACACAAGACTGAATAAATAGCACACATAGTGACTTTTTTTACTTTAAAACTTCCCATACAAGTATAAAAAAAGGCTATACTTATTGGGAAGGAATAAAGAGCTCAAAAGAACATCAGAGAAAACTCAAATAAAAATGCAATTAAAATATAATCAGTGTTAGAAACAACTCTGTCCTGTGCCATGGGGTTGGGGCAGGTGGAACTCAACCAAATATAGCCTGGGCTTTCTAGCCCTAGCCCATGAGAAGACTCCAGCAATACTATTGCACCAACCAGGAGCCCACTGCACCAGGCATTTGGGCACTATTTTGATCTCTTTGTGATAAGGAAGCATGGACCTACCCAGCACCATGTGACTAAGCAGGATAAGGAGACCCACACACAGGCTTGGGGTGGTCTGCTCCAGGCTAAAAGGAGAAAGCACAGGTGGGCTCCTTGTGGCTCCAGGCAGGCAGGCATCACTATGGTGAGTAAATGTATGGTGTAGTATGGGAGAGAAAGAGAGACAGAATGGTTCATGTCCTGAAGACAGAGGCATATCTGAAGAGGTGAACATAGTGAGGAGTGGGCTAAAGTAGGTGACCCGATTGCCACCCAGGTACATGGTAATGTCTGGGCCTGGGCTGCTGCTGGGGCCCACGTGTTGGTTCGTGGCTCTGATTCAGTCTCTGTTGATGTCAGTGACTCCTGAAACCACCAAAGGCCAGAAGGATAGGGCTGTACAGAATTGGTCCACCCCTCCCTTGCTGCAACACTAGGGAGAATTGGTCCTGCCCCTCAGAGGTTGAAGCACTTAGGAGAGAGGGTCTTACACCTCACCTGGGCAGCACAAAAGAGCTGACCCTGTTCACAGGGGCGTGGGTGAGCTGACCCTGAGGGCATGAGAGCAGGTTGGGCCTCTTGTATGCCATATGGTGGCATGGGTGAGGGAGAGATGTCCTCCTCTCCTTGCCCCTCAATATATGCAGCATGGGGAGGGGAACCTGATTCAACCCCTTACCAGCTGCAGCACCCAGGAGAACAGGCTCTGCAACTAACCTGGAGAGTAGAGTTGACCACGTAGATAGAAGGAGGCATGGGTGAGTACTGCAAGCTGCAAAATCATGAAGTAGGAATTCAGCTGACAATGGCAAAAGCTATTACCTGGAAGAGTCAAGGATTTTTCCAGAGGAAAGCCAAAACTCAAGGAGTCTTGGTGATATTGGGTTTTGGATGTATTAACTGTATCCTGAAGTGAATTTCTTGTGTGCTATTGTAGCCTTCCAATTTGATTACTCTCCCAAGAACTTCTAACAGTGTGATTGATCATTTATTTGGGCACAAATTCCCCTATACATTTGGGGTATTTGGATAACATTCCCCAGCTGTGTTTATTCTTCATTAGAAAACATCTGGCCAAGGCCATTCTCCGGACAAAAGTATTTCAGCTAAGATACCTTTCTACATTCAAGGACAAACTGCAGATAGATAAGCATTAGCACATCTCACCTACAGATAAGAGAAAATAACCACTAACAATTAAATCTCAACTCCTTACCTTCACCACAGTTTATTTACACAAGACCATAATTTAAGAGATTTACTGCTTACATTTCTGGGATATTTGCTACCAGCTAGTTACTGTGTAAAGGTAATTGTTTTCCACTGACCCAAGGAGACTACTGATAAGGGCAGGTGGGTGATAGGAGCCAAACTTCATTTCTTGTGCAAATCAAACTTTTATCCTCACTCTTTTATCTCAGTCTAGGTGCTATTTCTACTTCTAAAGATTCTGCCTTTAGTGGTTAACTCAGAGCAAAAGTTTTTACTAACCAAAAACTACACATTGTGATGTAGGTTGCCTAGCAACCGAGTAACTTCCCCCACCCTACAAGAAAGTGGCGCAGCTAGAGAATTGCTGATTGCATGTGTATATAAACTGGAAAATGCAGAACAAGAGAAGAATAAAGATGGAAAGAACAAAGATAGAACAATGAGAAAACATCAGAAGAAGGGACAGAGAGGAGCTAAGTATGAGAACATAAAAGAAGCTGTGTAGATAGAATTGATCACAAATGTAAATTATTAGGTCAGAGAGGAGCTAAGTATGGGAACAGAAAAGAAGCTGTGTAGATAGAATGGACTTAGAAGAAAAAAGTAAATGGACTAAAGAGCTCTGTGTGCTTAGATTCATTTGATATCCCTCAGATTAATATCCCAGCTGCTTGTAGCATCTTCCCCAGTACTCTGGGAGAAATCTCCTCAGGGTAGGTACCTGAGGGGAATTCTATAGGTGAGCCAGCCCTGAGAGTGTGAGAGGAGCATGTGGTGGTGGGAGTGAGGGAAAGATGCCCTCCCCCCTCATCCCTACCACCTCTAGCTGGTGAGGGAGCTGGCCATATCCTTTACCAGCTGCAATACTCAGGAAAGCAGGTCCTGCACCTCATTTGGGCAGTACAGTAGAACTGACCCTGTTGGCAGAGGTAACAAGGCAGGTAAACTGGCCCTGAGGGTGTGAGAGCGGGATAGTTGGCTACACTCCCCTCATCTGCCATGTGATAGAGAAGGCAAGAGAAAGATGTCCTCCCCTTTTGCCCCTGCCACCTGTGGTGGGTGAGGGAGGTGAGCCTCTCCCTTACAAGCTGCAGTACTTGAGAAAGTGGACTCTGCACCTCACTTGTGCAGCACAGCAGAGCTGACCCTATTGACAGGGCTACTGGTGAATTGCCCCAAGTACATGCATGTGGGAAATCTGGCCTTGCCCCATATCGGCCATATGGTGGTGTAGGTAAGAAAGAGATGCTCTCTCACTTATTCCTCTTACCACCTGTGTAAGTCATAAGAGTTTGGGAGAGCTGTCCCTGCCCCTCACTAGTTGCAGCACTCCAGAGGCCCCTCCACCTCACCTGAGCAACACAATAGAGCTGACCCTGATGGTCAAGGTGTGGGAGAGCTGACTCTTAGGGCATTGAAGCAGAAATGGCCCCACTCCTTGCTCATTGCTGCAAGGGGTGAACTAACCAGGGCAATGCTGCAGAGTTCACTTTGGTGGTGAGGACAGGAGAAAGCTGGTGGGAGGACCAATCTTATATCTACCCATTCTCAGAACCATGGTTATGAGTTGGCCCACACCAACATCCACCCCATCTATGATCTGTGAGAGCATGTGAAGGGGNTGGTTCTGCATATCCAAAGCTGCAGGATCTCCATGGTACAGGGCAACAACAGGATATCCAAGAGCAGTCCCAGTGAGGGCCCAGCATCAATAGTATAGCAGAAACCAGCGACTTCAAACCAGACCAATGACTCTTTTTTAC
>LZPO01018503.1:17688-27879 GCA_001675575.1 Neotoma lepida | reverse complement strand
AAAATAAAACAAATCTTTAAAAAAAAGAAGTTAGAGATGAACATTTTTGCTTTTTCCACACAATTTGTATGAAATATCACAAACAAATTTAAAGAGGAAAATATGTATATCATATGTAATCTCTTAAAACATATTCCATTCTCTTTCCTCCAAAGTAGGTTTTTGTTTTGGCTGTTATCCTTGACAGGGAAGTACACGGAGAGACTAGGCTTCTGTGAGCCGAGCACTGAAGTCTGCACTCTCCTAGGCCCTCTCAAGGGCATTCAGCCTGAGGCCAGAAGGCTGTGGGCTCTGTTCCTCCGACTGCTCCTGTGTGGATTCCACACCATCTACTTTCAGTCTCTCTGGAAGGGAAATGGAAATATTAGATTTGTAAAAAAAAATTCTTTCTCAGAAGATTCCCCCATTTAACCTAGATATTATATACATATTGAATTATCTATTCAGGTTGCTGCAAAGTAAGTTCATTTTCAGATGGAAGATGAAAACTAATCTGAATCTAGGGCTCATGTGATTTACCTAATATCCCAATTTATAATAAAGGGAATTGTCACAAGATGTTTGGCATTTTCCTTGTAGCCTGGCATGGAGCTATCCCTCTTCTCTCCATCTGGCAATCTCTGTGCATAGAAACATGCAGTGTAGATGTGGCATGTGACAGACCATAGCAAACTACTTTCAAATCCTCTCTGAGTGCCACCAATGTGCATGCAGTGGATCCAGCACCTCCTACTTGGGTATTTCTCTAGAACTCCCACTTTTTGTAAACCTCAAAACTGACATTCTCTCATTCGCNTTAAACAATCAGAAAGCATCTATGCAATTCAGAATGATAGGGCAATGAAAAATATAAATGACAGCAACTGAACCTCTCNAGTTGGAGGAACGAGCTTCAGAGTTCATTTGGTCACATAAGACAGTTGGGCAGTATGTTAGTGAAATGTTATTGAAATTATCATTTCAATTTCNGGTTTGTAAGACAGCCTCAGCAAGCTGAAGTGTTTGGTTGCAGCTCCCAGGAGCTGTGGTTTTGAATATTGGGAACGTCTGGCAGAACTGCACTCAAAATGTCTTGAACTTTAGGCTAAGAAGGTATTTCTGAATCTCCCAAGCAACTTGATGGCCCTGAGCCTGTTTCTGAGTTGTCTGGNTTAAGCTGGGNTGGTGGTTAGTCTTTGCATCATGATGATACTTATCTCTTAAACATGCANGCTATTATTTCCACACTGAAACAATACAGACCCTCTGGAGTAAGAAGTATTGAATGAAGAAAAATAATTCCCTCATTGAATCAAGAGTGTTAACTTTTAGGACTTAAAAAAAAAGAGCAAGGGGGCTAGAGAGATGGCTCAGAGGTTAAGAGCACTGGCTGTTCTTCCAAAGGACCCGGATTCAATTCCCAGCATCCACATGCCCTTTCGCAACTGTCTATAACTCTAGTTCCAGGGAATCTGACACCGTCATAAAGACATACATGCAGGCAAAGCCCAATGTATATTAAATAAATAAATGAAAATTTTAAAAGCTAGTATTTTTTTTTATAAAAGCCAGAGGTTAGGGTGGGTTCAGGGGAAGAGTGGCTACCAATAAGATTGAGCACTCTCAACCTACCAACTTCATCTGCTTGCGGTGGATGAACACTNACATTCTTCATTGTCTTGTTTAGCAATGGGAGACCATGGGAGACCATGGGACTGTTAGGAGAGGTGGAATGTAATTCAGGTNTCGGTTCAGCCACTTACTGCTGCAAAGGCTTTGGACCTCAGTTTCATCCTGTGTAGAACAGAGGCTGGAAGCCTACCTTGTGAAATTCCAATGAGATGTAGAGATGATGAATGTAGACGTGTGACCCCTTGCCTGGCACTTCGTCTTTGCTGTATGATGACATTTAGTTTTTAAACATGTAGGTTATTATATTCACTCTAAAGCAGTGTAGAGCCTTTGCAGTCAGACTTTTTATATGAACAAAAACAATGCCGTAGTTGTNGCAAGAGTGCTAACTTTCTAATATTTAACCTTGACTTTTAATTCTTTTTGTTGTTGGTGNTGTTGTTTTTTGAGACAAGGTTTCTCTGTGTAGCCTTGTCCTGGAACTCACTCTGTAGACTAGGCTGGCCTCAAACTCATAGAGATCCTCCTGCCTCTGCCTTCCCAAGTGCTGGTATTAAAGGCATGTACCATCACCACCCAGCACTTTGTAGTATTTTTTTAAAACCATTTTCTGTGCTTCTCACTCATGATCAATGCCAGGGTGGTGAACTGGCAAGAAGCTCCTACAGCCAGGCAAGCTTGCTTTCCAGTTTGCAAGTAGAAGAGCTAGAATTTACCACACTGGCTATGGATGCCTGCAGGTGGCTTGCTTTTCCATCACTTCAGATACAGTCCAGCTCTAGCCCTGCACTATGAACATTGCTGGGAATGGGTAACCTCTCCTATAGGTATCCTCTTGATAGCTAGCATTTGCAATGTTCAGACTCCACTCAAATCTGTGGACTGAAAGAGGAAGTGAATGTCACTTTAGCCTCAGAAATATCTGGGCATTAATTCCAGTAGCTCTGTGTCTCAAATGTTTCATATGAGCTGTCTTTGAAGTAATAGCAACTTCACAGGCAATGGTGGGATCATGCATGTAAAAAGTGTGATGTGTTCACAGCACAGTATAACTAGCAAATATTGAATGCCTGTTCTTCAGAAAACATAGCTCAAAACTTCATATTTCAACTCATACAGTATTTCTGTNCAATAATCTTCTTGTATACTGTAAAGGTTTGTCACTCAAATTAGTTTAATAAAACACTGATTGGCCGGTAGCTTGGCAGAAGTTAGGTGGGAAAGACAAACTGAGAATTATGGGAAGAAGGAGGGCGGAGTTTAGGGTTGCCAGCCAAACATAGAGGAAGCAAGAAGAAAATGCTGTACTAAGAAAAGGTACCAAGCTATGTGGCTAAACATAGATAAGAATTATGGGTTAATTTAAGTATAAAAGCTATTAGTAATAAGCCTGAGCTACTGGACAAGCATTTATAATTAATATAACACTCTGTGGTAATTTGGGAAGCACTGCTNGGTATTTGGGAATTGCTGGTGGGACAGAAACTGCTGCCTTCACAGTGTATCTTAGAGTAAAGTTATCACTGTCTTTATGTAAAAGGTGGAAAGCCTGCTACTTAGCCTTTTGTTTCTTGCTTTCTCCATCACCACTGCTACCATCCAAACTTTGATGCTATGGTCTGTCTCCCTNACCTTTATTCTTCTTGATGAATGCAGCAGGAGGATGACAGAGGNCACAGCTTAGTTCCACTCATGGCTAAGGACCAAGGAGGACATCTGGCTTGGCAGTGTTCCTCACTCACCTCTGTGAACACAATGCCTCTTCATTCCACAGTTTTGAGTTTGGCAGCCAGAGACAAGTTTCCTCAGTTAATTAAACCACTCCCCACTTAGGCTTCCATGTTAGAGTTAGGCTAGGTTAGATGATTCGCTGTCTTGCTCAAACCCCATAAATTTCCATCACAACTTCTATAGATTTCTAGAGTTCTGGTCTGTCTCCCTCAAATTGTTGGTTCAAAAGTATCCCAACTAGAGATAAATATTATCACATAAAGGAACAAATTTTAGCTCATGATGCATTGTTTTTTCTTATATAGCTTTCACAGGTTTCTCTATCTTCAATTAACTTCATGTTATACTTTTAAAATCACTTTCTCACATTT
The DNA here is from genome assembly GCA_001675575.1 of Neotoma lepida. Lineage (NCBI taxonomy): Eukaryota > Metazoa > Chordata > Mammalia > Rodentia > Cricetidae > Neotoma > Neotoma lepida. Next base: position 24,166 of record LZPO01018503.1, on the reverse strand, counting down.
TCTAAGTCATTAACTACCAGATAAGAGGTCACCTNTNTTATAAAGCCTACTGTGAATTTCTTGAAGCTACACAGCTTTCAGAATCCTTGCCTAGGATGTGGTATAAAGTTGAGAGCAGTAAACCTTCTTTTAACATTGCATTTTAAGAGCTTGCTCTTTTCTCTGAATTCACATTACTATATTATCCAGAGAAGTCTCCCTTGTTCTTATGAAGATAGGTTAGCAGAGATGAATGTAAATATTTCTACTTGAAGTAATTAGTTAAATATTATGGGAGTAGCATTCTAAAGCACTTGAAGGGCATTATAGAATATCAGGCTTGTTGTTCAGAAAAGGACAATGCTGGTGTTTGCCAGAGAGTAATTCTAAGAATGACAAAATTTCACGTCAGTCCCATCAGTACAAAGATGTGTATGTGTGCATTTATGTGTACACATGCATGTGTGTGTGCATGGGTGTGTGTGTGTGTGTGTATACATGCATGTGTGTCTCTGTGTCTCTCTGTCTGGGTGGTATATGCATGTGGATGTGTTCATGGATGGGTGCATGTGTGTGCTCAAGCATGTGAAAGCCAGAGACTGATGTCAACTATCTTCCTTTATCACTTTTTACCTTAGTTTTTGAGGTAGAGTTTTCAGTGAACCTAGAACTCACTGACTTGGGAAGACTAGATGGCTAACAGGTTCCAGGGGTCCTCCTGTCCCTCCTGTCTCTGTCTCTATGGCGCTAAGACTACAGATTCATGTGGTCACACTCAGCCTTTTTTGGCGGGTACTGAGGAATCCAAACTCAGGTCTTCATGCTTTCAGCATGAAGCACTTTGCCATCTGCACTTCCTCCAATCCCAGTCATCACTTTTAATGCCGGCACTACAGGAACAGACTCTAAATGGGCCATTGAAGTGCTCAGGCCTAAAAGAATTACAGGTTTTGTCTTTTAGCATCAGTGTCACTGGATTAGCTCTCCATATAAAAGGCACCAGAGAAAGCCAACTGCTCCCCTTGAAACACACATTTCCATTAGAGAAAACGGCCCCCAAAGAGGGATATTTTTATTTAATCATTTGCCTGTGGCTCCAATAGTAATAGTAACTAGGTTCCCTGTTACTAGTTTTAAAAAAAAAAATTCAAACTAGAAGAAGAGAAACGACAGTCAGTAACATGTTGATAACAGAAAGAGATGGCTGTAGGATAGTATAAGGAGAGATGGCTGACACACAACCAATAAACTTAGCAGTCAAGCATCATTTAGACTCTGGACGAATCATCTCACTCTGAGTGATTGGCAGCTGCTTTCATAGAGGGAAGTGCTAGAGCACATGCTGGTCCTGTGGGGGCTTTCGGTGTAATCAGGGAGCCTTACAGAGTCCTCTGTTTCGGCAGCATTAAAGAATCCAGGGTAATAGGGCATAAATGATGAACAGAAAATCCCTTCTTGGCCAAAACATGGGGATTGGGACAACTTTTATTAAGTGATTGAAGAGTTAATTATTTTTAGGATAATTTAAGAAAATAAGTGGACAATTTTTAGAACNACTTCCTTCGAAATATTCTACCCACANAAGCTCTGAAGGAAAAAAATAAAGAAGTACTTCTGTNTCATTTAAACAAAATGGAGAAGCAGCCAGCCCTTTGCCCTGGTGGGTGAAGAGCGCTGTCCATTAGAATTCCTCTGGAGACGATCTAATCGAGAGCTAGCATTATTGTGTAAGAAGAGAACTAGTGACTGAGAAATGTACCCAGGTCCNAGCCACAAAGAAAGTTACTGTGAGATGGAGCCCATGTTTTACAGATTGCCAATCTAGAGAGCTTATTATCCGAAAATGTAGCGTTCCAATAATGGAGTAATTTGGTGGCCTCATTCATACGCACATTTTAACATTGTGAATCATAACAACTTTGTGTAAAGCCTTGGTATGGGTCTTACTCTTCTTCCCCCTGGACTTGACTGGTAGGACANAGCTCTTCCAAAGCTGACNGACAACCTTTGTAAGGACCGTCGTCAGTCTGGGAGATCTACTGCCACCTCGGTCACCCTTTTTGTAACTATTCACTCTCACTTTCTTTGATTTCTGCTTCTGATTTAGTATCTTGAGGTCTTTATGCCTGCAGTTAAAAATCATCTTCAGATGGTCCTGAGCAATTGCCTGAGGACTTTTTTANAGCCATTAAGCAGCCTTTTGTTTTGTTTGTTTGCTTGACTTTTGTTTAGTGAATGTAATACAAAATTTGAACTTTGAGCATAGGTCCTGTTTTAGAAGGGAAAAAGAAAACAAAAGAAAAAAAACAAAAAACAAACAAACAAACAAAAAAAAACAAAACCCCTGAGAGACAGTCTAACATCCTCTGCCTGGTTTTATAGATGGATACCTGGAGAGAAGTTAAGGGTTCAAGACATCAGGTAAGATAGCTATCAGTCAGGCTGCTGGAGTGCCTGTACNTTCTTACTNTGGAACCACAACACCTCTGAGGTTGCTTATGACACTGCAGTCCTTCGGACATCATCACTTACCTTTCCCTCTGGTAACATCACCTACAGGATTTCTTNGTTACTCACGCCAGGAAATGGTTAATCTCACAGAGCCCAAGGCCCTGGAGACTTCTGGGAGGGAGCCAGGTGAGCAAAGAGAGTAGATAAAGACAGCACCTGCCCATGGGCTTGGAACAGCCTAGGGACACTGAGAGAATGTAAACACATTCTGCAAATCTCATTGTCTGACTCTGTGCCAGCGTCTTTTGGGTTCTTGTCATGGAAAATATTTCATCTGAGGTCATTCAATGAACAAGGGAGACTTGAATACCCACCACGATGCCAACTCGGCCCCTGCTTTTGTCCAGATTAAATAAGCAAGGGACTAACATTTCATGGGCCTAGAAGATCTACCTTTCAACAATGAAAGCTGTAAGGTAGGAGAAAGGAGACAGGAAGAAAACAGGCTGTGCTGTTCTGAATTGCCCTCGCTTCCCCCCACCCCCACCCCGTGGCCGCCCTGTGTTTGCTCACCAGTTACTTACAAGCACACGCCCTGCGTTTAGAGTAAGAGTTAATATCTGTGCTTCCTCATAAATCTCCATTCAGTGCCTCAAGCTATGTTTTTAATTCTGTGGTGCAGCTTTGAGATTTGAGATGAGTGGAAGGGAGAGGCAGCTGACGAGGTAATAATGGAAGCTGCTGTTTCTCATTCTTGGGAGGGAGCAGTCTTTGGCTCACGCCTTAGCAGAGAATCTTGGGAGGCCAACCTGGAAGAGCAGGAGTCAGGGAAGCTGGCTGTGCTGTCCTATGCAAAATGATGCCTGGCTTCTCCCCCAAGAAAGAAAAAGTCATGGAATGAACAAAGTTTCAGCCAGAGAAGGCACTGGTAGGGTGTATTTCCCAGTTCAGGAAGAGGCAGAGGATGCCTTCCTGAAAAGACACAGTCCTGATTGAAGAGATGCTTCTCTCCATTCAACTTGGAGTTACTTTTTCCCTTAAAACATACTTCTTCACACACATGGTCCTCTGGGCCCTGTATGAGTAAATCCTTCATTATAAGCTCATTTCTTCAGCATACCCTTGCTTTGTTACTGTAGAAGGTAAACCTGGCTGGCTGTGGTGACTGAAAATTGTAATTGCCTAGGCTTTCTTCCCTGCCAATAACTGTATTTTAGAACTCTGAGTCACTGAGTAGAACAGATAATTAACATGGCTCTAAAAAGAACTGAGGCCTTTGAAATTTCTAGTTCTTAGGGTGCCTGTGTGTGTGTGTGTGTGTATTTGTATGTGAGTGTGAATACATGTGTATGAGTGTGTGTGTGTGAATGTATTATGTGATGTGAGTAGGTGTATGTGTGTGTGTGTGTGTGTGTGTGTGTGTGTGTGAGTGAGAGAGAGAGAGAGAGAGAGAGAGAGAGAGCAAGAGAGAGAATGATGTGGAAACCATCCCAGAAAGTTCCTTCTAACTTAAGAAGTCTAGGATCCTAAAATTGATCATCACAAACATTTCACCAAGTTCTCTCCTGGAGAGAGTTGCTCTCTCATGGAGCTGTTGCTCTGTTTTGGCCTATTTCTCTAAGACTTTGAAGTTTTTAGGGAGCAAAGACCACACCACCTTTCTTACTTCTAGAACTATGAAATGCAGGCCAGATCCAGAGGGTAGAAAGCAGAAATAAAAGAAGTTGCAGTAAGAGTCTTTCACTTCTGCCTGGTTTCTATGGCTATGTGTGGTCTGGAAAGATCAAATGGTGGCCAAGCTGGCTCAGAGATCATCTGATTTGCTCCTGGATCATGGGGTCTATGTTGGTAATGTGGCGGAGTGATGTTGGTGATGTGGCAGGGATGTTTACTGTGTGAGGAAAGCTACGAGGTAGGACAGATCCTATTATCAGAGTTTTATTAGGAGGAGAGAGGGAGACAGGAAAGAATGTGACCAGGCCTGTAAAAGAGAAGAGAAAAAGGAAGGGGAGGAGTCTAGCCCGCTTTTTAGGAGCTACGGCACGCATGCACATAGATTGCATGATCACGCTTCACACAAATTACGTGATCAAACGGCAGCACACGATTATGCAGGATGTTGATGGGAATGTCTTTCTAAAAATGTGTTGCTCTGATTGGTTGATAAATAAAGCTGTTTGGCCAATGGTGAGGCAGAATAAGGTTAGGTGGGACATTCAAACTAGGAGAAGAGAAGCCGAAAGCAGAGCAGGGGCAGACACCATTCTGCCACCTAAAAAGCAACATGTAACGGCACACAGGTAAAGCCACGTGGAACACGTGGCGACATAGATTTATAAAATGGGTTAATTTAAGATGTAAGAGCTAGCTAGCGAGAAGCCTGCCAGGGCCATAGTTTAAAAATGATACAAGCCTCTGTGTGTTTATTTGGGTCAAGCGGGGCCGTGGGAGCCAGGCGGGGGAACCGGACAAACTTTCGTCTACAGGATGTAAGGCCTCTTGCTTGGCTACTGAACTGCGCATGTGCAGTGGCCAGGAACTCCAGCAGTCTGGGTCCCCCTCTTTGCCTACAATTGCACAAACAGAGACTGTTCTAATTAAGTGGTGGCACTGGAGACAGAATGTAGGCACAGGTTAGGCAACAACTTCTGGGCTGATTGCAGAGGTTCTCTTAACCCGTTAGAACAGCTAAGGAGCTGCGTTCATTTCATCTAAAGAAAGCAAAATTGATAGCCGGTTTAAACTATCCATGGGGAGGTCTGTCCGGAGAACTTAGGTTCCTGGAATCATAGACACTAAACTCTTACTTGAAAAGCAGGCAGAGCACGTAGGAAGTATTCCTGGGCACAGTCGGGTGGAAGAAAGGGGTCGACGGCTTCGACAAGCACAGAACCTCCTGAGACNTCCCGTGGGTTGACGAGTTCTGTTGGTTCCAATTCGCTAACAGTTCTTGACTTGATAACATGATTAAGTCTTTGTTTTCTATAATTACAAATATCAAGTTATATTAAAACACACTATTGTCCAGATTAAATAAAAAAGAAATATAAAACATATCAAGCTTTGAATATGTGTTAATTGGATAATGCCATATATAGCAAACAAAATGTTTTTTCATCTATTCTTTTTAAGAAAGATTTCTTTTATTTATGTATGGGTATATCTGTGTGCACATATGTACATGCATGTGTGTCGCAGGGATGNAGTCCTAGAAGAGANCATCAGATCATGTGAAGCTGTAGTTACAGCTGGTTATGAACTACCTGATATGTGTGACATGATGACAGGTTTTATATCACTCCCAGCACTGACATAACTAAATGTCACAATGTCTAAACCCCCAATGACTAAAGAATGGAAGTGGAGGTCATACGATTTTTATTGTGTGNACAAACATATTCTGAAGGTTCAGTAGGGAAATCAATCAGATTCCAATTCACAATGAGATTCAGAAAGGGAAATGTGATTTGTCCCTAATCCTACTGTATTGAGTCAAACTCCTGACTGACATAGGACTATTGACGACAACTTCTTTGATTTTGTTCTCTGTTTTATTAAGTTTTTTTGTTCTCTCTATGAGCATGGGTCACTGTAGCAGGAAATAGTTCTGGTCATAGAGCTGTGTTTAGTCACCACAATTATCCTCAAAACATTTAACAGAAGAGAGGCGGGCCACAAACTTTTATCACAGTCCTATGCTACAAGGCCTGACAAGCCTCACCTCAAATGCCACTTATAGAGTGTATAGTTAGCTTTATATTTTCTTCCCAACTTCATAACAGCTCCTAATGTTCTGGAAAAGGCCATTGTCATGGTCAAATTGATCAGCTATTTAATAATAATATCTTTCTTGAACTTTATGCTTGACTTTCATTTAAGGCCCCCTTAAAGAAAAAAACAAGTGTGCTTATTAGGGAAGCTTTCTTGACAGATTTTTCATCCCTTTTGGATAACAAAATTGTACTTGGTGCAGAAGCTGACATACGAAGCAGTAAATAATTCCATTGTGCAAGTTGTCATAATTGGCTGAAGCCAGAATGCTCCATAA
>LZPO01018503.1:0-10968 GCA_001675575.1 Neotoma lepida | reverse complement strand
AATCTATACGTGCCATGCTTTGTACTACTCGAAATACATAACTGTGAAAATGTAAGATACTAGATTATTTTGCATTTAAGGTAGTACACAAAAATAATCTCACATATTATATCATTTTACTTTATTGCTTATAGTATAAGTGATATTGTCATGTAAATTAACTAACAAAACATCTAAGATAGGAATACATATCTTCATTTTAAAAGTCAAGACACTTCAATACAGGGATTAAGTAAACAAAATAAGGCAATGCAATAATAAATATACCTTCACACCTTAACAGTTACTAATATTCATGGAACTAGGTATAAACCTAAAAGACTTTTGTGTGTATACATTTGATGTTCTCTCTCTCCTTCTCTCTCTCTCTCTCTCTCTCTCTCTCTCTCTCTGCGTGTGTGTGTGTGTGTGTGTGTGTGTGTGTGTATTTTTCAGAAGAGAGAGTTGGAGTGGTTAGGATGAGAATGAAAGTCAGAATGAGGGGAAACTTCTTCTGTAGAAAAGAAACTTCTGCTTCCCTCCCTTTGTTTTCTCTATATACTTTAAATTACCCACAGTTACAAGGTCCGTACAAAGCAATTGATAATTCCCCAGAAAATGTGCACAGACGACANGCATTTTGACCACCATTGTAACTTGCCAAGTGGTTTCCNATCTTCAGTATTGGATGATTTGCTTTTCATCCCAGGGTACCTTCCTCTTTACAGAGAAAGGTTGAAACCTGTGGCCCCAAGGCTAGGAAAACTTGCCGAGCTAAGGAATGTGGGCCTGCAGGCATGAAACCTGGTCTCTTTGCCCAGTATAAACAGGAAGCAAGTGGTGGTTGTAATAAAGAAAACTGAGATTCTAGGTGGGAGCTGCTGGCAGCCAGCACCTGAAGCAACCAGGGGCCCAGGCACTCAGCTGGTAAATAATTGCTGTAAAGTCAAGAATACTGCACCTCCTCCTCCATGAACACCACAGGGCTTCACCCGCACCAACACACGGCCCCNNTGTAACTGGAGTTGTTAAAACTTGACCCTCTGTTTTTGAGACAGAAATAAAAGCAGGAGACAGAGGTGGGTGTATAAAAGCTTTTAGACAAAAGTATGCGGCTGGTGGCATTCATATCAGATGACACAGCGTTCCTGTCACATAGATTGAGTTCAGGTGCTTGAAATGCTCAAGAGCCAGCTTGGGGACGTGGCCTTTTGTCTGCCACTCCTTTAAGGAGCAGCTTGTCTCTGTAAGCATGCCTACCCTCTGTTAGAGTGTTCCAGACACGGCTGGGAATGAAGTGTATCCAGTGAAATGCCCTGTGTTGAGTATGAAATAGTGTCAATATTTTCTTTCCAGCNCTTAGATTCTAAGACCACAGGGGATTCTCAAGAAATGACGCTTACAATGAGTTCTGAAGAAATGTTCAGTAATCCCGTTTGACAAACATTAACTTCTGAGAAGGCATTATGTTAATCCAAATGGTTTGGCAAATGGAAATGTTGAGACTGTGTTTTACCTTTTAGGAGACAGTGGTTTCTTGATGATGATGATGATGATGATGATGATGATGATGATGATGATGATGATAATGATGATGATAAAGGAGCTAATATTTATTGTTTGTAAGAAACAAACTTCTTAATGGTTTTTGCAATGATTCTGAATACCAGCCTTATCTTATTGCACACCCTGGCCCCTACTGCTGTATATGAACACATAGTCATTCTCTCTCTGTCTTTCACTTTTTACCTATGAAGTTGATATTATCAGTGTACTCATTTTTAGGGAAAGAGAATATGAAACTCAGGAAGGCTTAATAATTTACCCCAGGGCACAGAGCTGGTGAGTACCTTGTTTACAGGTTAACATTTATCTAATCCCAGTATTTAATGCTACATATATCGTGAAGCTGTGTGTTCCGTAGTTCTGTGAGTCTTTTTAAATGAGATATGGTGTTGGTACATAGCCCAGGCTGGTCTTGAACTTTTCATCCTCCTGTCCTGTGTCTCCTGAGTACTGGGCTGCAGACATGTACCACCCTATATCTTAAAAGGAAGGGACTTTGGATTGTTCCAAAATTCTAGAGCTGAGGCAAGATAAAACATTTTAAGCAAAGGAAACATGACCAAAAGCTACAAATTACAAAGCTATATGAAATGTTTTCACATAATGACTAAGAATATGTGGATTTAATGTGTGTGTGTGTGTGTGTGTGTGTGTGTGTGTGTGTGTGTGTGTTTAGAGGGCAAGGTTGGAGGTGGATAGAATGGGAACAAACATTAGAATTAGTAGAGACTTTTTGTAGTAGAAATCCTACAGACGTCTGAGGGACAGGTGTTATAGAGTATGGTGTCTACTTAAACTGTAAAAGATATTCTCCCCCATAGTAAAACTATATTTGATTCCCAAATAGTAATAGCCTTGTGATGGCTTACTACGTAAAGGCCACACTTGCAACTCTGCTCAGAAAACTTGATAATATATTTGAGTGGAGATATCAGTGAAATGCAACAGAAGAAAAGATTATTATTATAAATTATTTATTTTTATTTTATGTATATGAGTGTTTTGTCCATATGTCTCTACATACCATAGTGCTGTTGGAGGCCGGAAGAGAGTGTCGGATTCTCTGCAATTGGAGTTACAGATGGTTGTGAACCATCCTGTGGGTGCTAGGAACTCAACCCAGGTCCTCTGCAAGAGCAGCAAGTGCTCCTAACTGCTGAGACATCTCTCCAGTCCCAGAAAAAAAGAAAGCTTTTAATTGCTTACGCAGGGAGGCATTATGGAGTCTCGAACTTGGTTTTGAAAGATGAAAGGAAAACGGAAAATACAAAACTTTTTGGATTGAATTATGGACTGTGCAAGTTAGGGAGCAGTTCAATGATTTTCATTAATAAATCTCTTTTTANAGTAAAATCTGACTCTAAACTAAGTATAATGAAAGGAATAAGAATATCCCATTGGGTTGAGTGAAGGGATTGAAGCAGATTACCTGCTTGTCTTGCATTTTCTTTTACAAGNCTTGTCTCCAGCCCAAAGTTGCCGATGAAATCGACATTATTAATAATAGCACCTATTTGTTTCTGAAAAGAGTGATTCATAACTGTATTGTAAGTTACACATATAAGTGTAGTTCTNGTCTCTCATCAAAGAAGCTTCTTTGGGGAAGAGATGGAGACTTTTACAGAGACTCNCANCTGATTAAAATGGAGAGAATAAGTGTCCCTGGGATTCCCAACTCCAGTTCATACATCTGCAGCACAACCCACACACCTAGGGTTCAGGGAACATTGAGGAAGAAGAGTAGAAAGTCTGTAAGAGCCAGTAGACCAGGATGCCTGATTCTAGCTAGTGTCTTTTAGACATGATAGAAAATATGCATTCATGAACTTTCAACAATATGGTTTCCTTAACAAGACCTGCATAATGGTATCAGTTGACATGTTGACATGAATGGAGGGAAATTCCAAAGGTCCTGCCCTTACTTGAAGAGCTACAAGTGGTCAATGGCTGCAGAGAGAGGGAGGATCAGTTTCCTCCAAGGACAAGCTGTCTAATGCCAAATGGTCAGNTTTGTATACATATACATGCACACACTGCTAAGTGCACTCGATAAATAGGTTACATATATAGTACAAACATATGCATATGTGTGTGTAACAATAATAATCAAAGAAGACGTCATGAATTAGGGAGGGAAGAGGAAGCATGAGAGGAGTTTGGGGTCTATGAGGGACAGGAGTGATGAAGATACATATTTGCATATGTTGTTCTCAAAAAAAATTAAGAAAACCAATAACAAAAGGTCCACGTTGCCACTCAAGTGTTGTGCTTAAGGAACATGGTTTGAAATTATGGGATTGAATATTTTCTCTNTCTGCCTTTGTAGTAGTGAGAGGCACGGATATTCTCTGAGGACTTCCATGTGGCAGGAAGGAGGCTGAGCTGAAAGACATAACACCCATCTCTAGGCCCTTTGTAACTTGCTCAACGTCATTTCTACCCATGGAAATCTTGCTAATCTTTAGAGATTGCCTACAGGTCTCCTTTGGACATCATTCTTCATAGGCATTTCTGTCTCTCTTCCTGCTTGTTATAATGAACTTTGCATTACTACAGCAGGTGGATTTTGTAGCCTACGTAGTAGTGAATTGTCCTTGAGGGCAGCAGTTGTTCATAATTGGCTGTTAGCATTTAGCAGTGTCCAACAAGTATCTCATTCATAATAGACTATGGGCAAATATTGATTAAGTTGATTCCTTAATGTTGTACAAGTTATGAATAATGCAAAACAAATAAAGCAGATCATTTTACTATGTGTATTCTTTCTTGGCTGAGTACTATATTAAAAGTTAAACAAAAGCAATTCCAATATTTCTGAGGAGTCATTCATGTTCNAGAAGTAAGAGCTGTTGCCCCCAGGAGGGTGGTCTACCCCACAGGGGACTGACTAGGTGGGGGGTGTTCAGGAGCTTCCTGGAGTCNCTAACTTCATGCTTCTCCTCTTGTTCTTCAGTTGGAGGAATTCACATCTAAGCTTGTTCCAGCTATCAAGAATGCTCACAAGGATTCTGCTGAGTCTGGAAGAGGAAAGGAACTCATGGTGTTAACCCAACCTATCCTGATTGAGACCTACACAGGGCTCATGTCATTCATTGGAAACCGAAACAAACTGGGCTATTCCCTTGCTCGGGGGAGTATTGGCTTTTGAGCCTTTTTGTTACAAAGAACATCATCTGTAGATAACTGGTGTGTTTAAATTNGCTACTTTTTTTGGATTACAATAGTTACTTTCAAATAATACTTAAAGGACTTACTAGTGATTTAGGAAGCCTAAAAACTTGATTAGACTGGTAGACATTTAAAGTCTCATATGAGAGAAATCAAATTTCTGTAAAATCAGACTAAATATTTCTGAGCTCACGAAATGTTATTTAGTGAGCTCCTAATTTAAAATCTCTGGACAGAATCCATTATGCAGCTTAAATTTAAATTTGCTAAAATTTAAATTTTTGTCTTTCTATTCCTCACATCCACAGGTACTGAAATTTCAGCATTTTAGTTCTCATCCCATGAACCCTGTTTTATTCTCCTTAGGCTCTCACTGGCTCTGGTATTGTAGCTGCCATTTATGAGGGCATTCTAGTCCATAGTCCTATATCTGATATTTACGCCAAGATTCAGGCTCTGCCTCATGTCTTCCAGTCATCCCTATGCCAGTCTTTCCAATGTCCCCTTGCTTTAAGCATTTTCCAAATCCAGATTTCTCTGTGGTATTTTTTATAATCCATCTCTGAAACCTTCCAGTTTCAATTGGTTTGAATTCTAAGCCAAAGACATCCCATTATAGTAATACATGGTATGAGACATAACATTGCATCCAAGCTTAAAATACATTCTCCAAAGACTAGAGGTACAACTCATTCATATAGAGCTTGCCCAAATTGTACATAGTCTTGAATTTGATTCTTAGCATTGACAAGAAAAAAAAAATGAATCAAAAATAAAAAATCACCCACAGCCTCTTTCTTAATTCCATCTTTCATTGATCAAGTCTTCAGTTGTTAACATGGTCTATTAATAAGGATCCCTAGTCTAAGGCATTTCCAATTAGTCATTCACCTTAGTGTCAGTTCCTAAAGCACAATTTAATCATAGTACTCCATAGTTGGTCAATACTGTCCAAGAGTTCATTCTATTTTGCAGTATTTTTTTCAAGTATTTTTGAACAACATATCCTCTTCCAGTGAAATCTTTTGTGGAATGTCAGTGTAGGACACAGAAGAAGTAAGAGCCCTGTGGTTACAGTGGGTATGGGACTGGCTTTCTCCTTTTATTAGGCTCCTGATCTCGGAGGGTTTGGAGGGCATGATTACAAAACACTGTCTTCCTACATTTCGTACCTATCTCTTTTTCCTTTGAGTTCTTCTTGTGTCCTCCTGACTTCACTCTAACTTTGAGCAGCCTAGGACAGGATTTCATTTCTTTTGGTTTCTTTCTTTTTAGAATTTTAAATCTTACATTTATTTAGCTTAGCAGCTCTGAATGCCCAGTTACTGTAAACATTACTACAGGAAGCCTTTTGCCTCTACTGAGACTCAAAGTTGAGATACTTATCTTGATGCTAAGGTTGAAAGTTTTAGCTATTTTATTCTTTGACTCCTCTAAAGTTTACTTTACACTGTTCTTCCTTCCTTCCTTCCTTCCTTCCTTCCTTCCTTCCTTCCATCCTTTCTTCCCCCCCCCCCCTCTCTTTCTTTCTTTCTTTCTTTCTTTCTTTCTTTCTTTCTTTCTTTCTTTCTTTCTTTCTTTCTTTTTTTAGAAAGCTTTCTTCCTCAGATTCAAAGACTCAGGTTCAGGCAGTTATCAATTTGGTACAGAACTTGAATAAATAGCCCTTATTCCATTTTGTTTACTTCCATTACTATTTTCTTCCTTCCTTCATCCTGCTTTGTCATACCTACCTCTTCCCCCAGGATGGCAAATATTGTTCAAGTCCCTAAGGCAAGGAGCTTCTATTGAGACTGGGAGAGGAAATGTTGAAATCCTTCGCTGTCCTGTCAACAGTAGTGGAATGAAAAGTCATTCAATTGCTTTGGCAGTGCTTCTGAAGCAGGCATTATTGGCAAATTATTTTAATATCGTTGCCTGAAAATCCCCATATGCCTCCAGGTAGTGGCATTTACTGGCAGAAGCCTCTGAAATGCCCAGCTTATTCTCTCATGTTACCATTTAAGGATTTTCCTGGTGACTGATTGCTTTGTGNATATCTGTCTCTCTTGTAAAGCTCAGCCAGACATTCCTAAGTGACTTTCTATAGGACACAGTGTAGCATCCTTNGTGAAAGCTACCCAAAATGGAGGAGAGAAGGGGAGGCTGTTTAATTCTGAGATCTGGTATCTGTGTTGCATATGATGAAGAGGGAGCCCAGAGCCCCCCTGCAAACTTTCTCTGAAGATATTTGGACAAGATGGTTGACGAACTTATAAATGGGCTCTACAAAGCAGGGTTATCAGGAATTTGAGTAACATTTCAAGGTAAGAAAGAACATCTTTTTAGTGTCAAATATCCAAAGGTTGAAGGGTTACTTCTTGAAGTATGGAGCCCCAACTCACTTGATATAAAGATGACTAGAGACCATGAACACTGTGAATGGCATTGGTGCAGTACAATATCTGAAAAGTCGATACAGACCTTTAAGGCTATTGACCTGTTATTCTCTAAATAATTGTTGCTAAACATCTAGATAACTAGAGGCCTGTATTAGAAAGAACTGAATCGGCCCTGTGAGTTCCTAAAAAATTGCTTTAACTTTCCTAATGCTTAATTTTCTAATATCCAAACTGGGGGCAGTTTATGCTTATTTCCCAGAAGTTGGAGCCTCAGTGACATGGTGTCAAACCCTCTCATTGACACAGAAAACANTGAGTTCCTGCCTATATAAAGTGACTTCTGCTGAAGACTATGGGGCACCATCTGGGATAATTCCATTCAGTTCCCAACAGGAATTATTTCTTTGTCACATGAAGCTACTATTACCTTATGTGTGGTATTGTCACTGGGTGCTTTGTCCTCATGCTCAGCTGGTAGCCACAGACCAGGGGAGCCACATCTCGGCTTTTCTCTCTGTCGTCTGAAATCTTCTACTAACATTTCCCAAATGGGAATTGTTGATCAAATTTGAAACTGGACTGAACACAAGAATCTTAAAACTACAACATCACCACAAACTTGTGTTGCTTGGTGGTCTTTTTATCTGATCTTTGTTTCTTTCAGTTTTTCCCAATACAAAATTTCTAATAAGGCTTCCTTTGGAAGCTCTCTGAATCCCCATCGATAGAGCCCTCAAGGCCTTCTGATGTGTCTCAGACAAAAACTCCTCCTATTGACACAGAACAAGCTGTCTACCTGCCAGCTCTTCCATTTAAAAACACGCTGACTGGTGTAGGGTAGTTTAACTGTCCATGCCAGGGTGGGGGCATNTGGGAAGAGAAGTAGGGCTGCCACATTTCTTAGTTTACGATGAAGGGCTNGTAATGGTCAACATANATGCCTGACTTCAGTTGGGCCCTTTGATGCCCTGGCTTGTGCTCATCCTTTAACATAGAAAGGAGAAACTAGTTTATGTGTTGGCTGCTTCCAGATCCTTTGCCTTAAGTCCCAGTTTCATGGTCTCTTTGTTGAAATATTACTCAAGGAACCACTTTACAGAGCCCTGGGGCTAAGGAAGGATAGAAATCTGCCAAACCAATGCTTTCATTTCACAGAACATGAAGCACAGGCCTAGAAACTAGGAAAAAAAATTCTTAAAAAAAAAAAGGATAGTAAACTCTCGGCAACATTGGGATTAGACTAAATTTTCCAGTTCCTATTTTTGACCCACTGCTCTGACCAATATAGCACTCCATCCTCAAAGACAATTTCATTGCGATCCTTGTATCATACAGCTGGGTTAATTCTAAAGTGAGAAAACAATAGGCCACAGTTGTTTAGGGGGGATTTCCAGAAATTACCTTTATTTTCTTAAAGGCTAAGGTCACTCATGGAACACTCTGACTTCCTATCTGATCAAAACGCCCAAACAAAGCTGCGGAAACCAGCAGAGCCAGCAGATGTTTTGTAAGGTAGCTTTACCTCTCCCTGGCATTTCGGAGGGCAGCAGAGAGAGGGCAAAAGTATTAAATTTAGGCTTAAAAGCTCCTTAGAAATTCTTTACACACAAGAGACCACGTTGGAGAAAAGAAGATGACTTATGCCAAAGGGAAGAAAGAGAGAGGCTAATACCTGTGGTTTTCAAAGGTTAAGAACAACAACACANAAAAAAAGCCCAAGTATTTGCACAGGGATGAATGCTCACTGGCTTTTGGCCAACAATTATACAAGGGCTTGTGCCCACATCCTGTAGCTGTGGTTTAGGGACGCTGCTCATGAGTGACTTCTTATGCTCAGTGACAGGAAACTTTAGTCACCAATGTGTAAACTCACCTTTGGTCTGCGCCTCCCACAATGAGCTCCAAAGACACTTTGGGGACAAGCCTCCAGATTTCCTTGCAGATGCCAACCCCCTAAGGAAGAATTCCATTTGAAAGTGATTGCGGCTTGATCAATACTTATTCTATCTGGTTATGACAGCCCCTTAAGATAATTCTGCAACCATAAGGGGGAGGTATGATATTGTCTGCTAGACTCTTCTTAGCCTCCAAATCCAAGGCAAAAGATAAGGCACATTTCACTTCAGGGACGCAGCCAAGATGAAATTTGATGCATTAAGCCACGAGGCTGCTTTTCCACCTCTGTTCGATGCCTCTTACGCTATTTCACACTCCAGTCAAAGATTTCTTACCAACTATTTAGGAAGTCTCCATTTCAGTGACACCAGATGGAATGTGCAAGCTTGGATTAATTCACCTGAATGAACATCCGAGGTGTCTTCATGTTGTAGTATGCATTTGGAAATGCACTGGAACTGAGGTCTCCACACCATCAAGTTGTTGCCCATGTCATGTCCACAGTGCTATCTCATGCAACTCAGAAATCCATTCTTTCCCTTCTCTTTACACTGTCTTCCTTTTTCATGGAAAACATGGGACTGTTTGAAAGGGGCCTTGCAGGTTATCTTCTTCAGCCTGCTCCTTGGTTCAAGAAAACACTCAAGCATNGGAAGCTGATAGATGCTTCTGCACAAATGTCCCTGTGCATAGACTCCTTCACCACCTTCATTTTCACTTCTGTTTTCTTTGCTCTGCTTTGCTTTTTATTTTTCTTTTAGTACTTAGAGCTGGAACCAGGCCTCCAAGCAGGCCAGGCAAGCACTCCACCTCTGAGTAGCTTTAGCCCTGTCTGTTTTCTAAATCAATTAATTTTACCAATAATAACCTATATCTAGATGATTTCTCTGACTATTGGATTCACATTTCTCTCTGGTAATATATTGAGACAGCATCACTCTATAACCTAGGCTGACCTCGAGCTCACAGCAATCCTCCAGCTTCAGTGCCCTGAGTGATGAGATTAAGTTATGAGTTGCCTTACTTGGACTAATGTTTTCATCCAGGACTTTCTTTTTCTATTATTCTATAATGTGGGAAAGATGTTCCCATCACAGTGCTCCTAGCATAGGCAGAGGGCTTCCTCAAGTCCTAAGTAATCTCACCAAGCAGTTGACTAAGGTGTGGCTGCAATTAGAGCTAGACGTTCCATCATCATCTTCCTCATGGAATGTGAGCTAAAATATTTTAAATAAGCTCCCACACATAGTTTCCAGTTTTTCTATTGAAATGAANTGGCAAAACTTTGTAGTTAATTGGGTATCTTATATACTTTATGAGTCATATTTTAAATTTAATTTTTAGGAGTTGATTTGTGGTGTAAGTCTAGAGAGTATGTAGAATAAGAATGAACAACTGCACAGTAGATCAGATATGACTGTGTCTGGTGGTCCCAGGGTATGGATTTTCTGCTTGACTGCACTAATGCATTTCCTAGTGCCTAGTGACATGAAGCTCTCGCACTCTTGCTCTCTTGCTCTCTTGCTCACTTGCTCTCTTGGTTAGTAATTGCCAGCTTGACACACTTTAGAGTCGCCTGGGAAGAGGGTGTCTCAAGAAATGGCCTCCATCAGATAGGCCTCTAGGCAAATCCATGTGGGCATTTTCTTGATTAATGATTGATGTGTGGGAGGACCCAGCCCATTGTGGGTAGAGCCACCCCTAGGCAAGTGGTCCTGGGGCTGTGGAAGAAAACAAGCTGACAAGCTGAACAAGCCAGTAAGCAGTACTCCTCCATGGTCTCTGCTTTGGTTCCTGCCTCCAGTTTCCTGCCTTGTCTTCCCTCAATGCTGGAAGACAGCCTGTAAACTTAAACAAAGCCCTGCCTCTCTCCAGGTGCTTTTGTAAGAGTGTGTTATCACAGCAGCAGAGAAACTAAGTAGAAAACACACACATGAACACATGCGCGTGCACACACACACACATGCACACACACACA